>JAREIS010000655.1:0-128555 GCA_030060385.1 Muscicapa striata striata
GACAAACAGCTCTGAAACAGGGACACAAACAGGGACAGGGACATTAATGGGGACATTGGGGACACAGGGACAGACACGGAGCGTGCGCACGTGGGACAGCTCGGTGACAAACAGCTCTGAAAGGGACATTGAAACAGGGACAGGGACATTAATGGGGACATTGGGGACATTGGGGACACAGGGACAGACACGGAGCGTGCGCACGTGGGACAGCTCGGTGACAAACAGCTCTGGGGACAGGGACACAATGGGGACAATAACAGGGACATTGGGGACACTGGGGACACAGGGACAGCTCGGTGACAAACAGCTCTGGGGGAACAGGGACATTAATGGGGACATCAAATTCTGAAAGCAGCCCCCCAAAATCCAGCCCCAAATCCCTGGAAAAAGCAGGGAAGGAGACCCCAAATCCCAGGAAGGAGACCCCAGATCCCGGGAATTCCCCCCAAATCCCGGGAATTATCCCCACCCAGATCCCAAGAAATCCCCTCCAAATCCCAGAGAAAAGCCCCCAGATCCCAGGAATTCCCCCCAAAATCACCTCCCCTCCAAAAATCCCCAAATCCCAGTTTCCCCAAATTCCCCAGAATTCCCAAATTCCCAAATTTCCCACCGTTGATGACCTCCTGCCGATCCACCTCCCTGGGGCTCAGGGTGGCCACGAGCTCCCGGCTCTGCTGCTGCTGCCAGCTCTGGGAATTGCTCTGGGAATTCTGGGAATTGTTCTGGGAATTATTCTGGGAATTCTGGGATTCAGGGTCGGGCTCCAGGTCGGGGCCAGGGCCCTGCTCGTCCTCCAGCAGGTGAGGCAGGAAAGGATCAGCCCCAAAGCCCAGGCTGGGAGAGTCCACGCTCCTGGAAAAGGGAATTTGGGGGGGAATTGGGGGGAAAATTGGGGGAAATGAGGGGAAATTTGGGAGAAATTTGGGAAAAAAATTTGGGGAAAATTGGGGAAAATTGGGGGGAATTTGGGGAAAATTAGGGGAAAAATTTGAGGGAAAACTGGGGAGAAATTGGGGGAGATTTGGGGGAAATATTGGGGAAAATCAGGGGAAAAATTAGGGGAAAATCTGGGGAAAAATTGAGGAAATGTTGGGGAAAATCAGGGGAATTGGGAAAAAATTTGGGGAAAATTGAGGGAAAATTAGGGGGAAAATTAGGGGAAAAATGGGGAAAAAATTAGGGAAAATTGGGGGAAATTTCGGAAAATTTGGGGAGAAATTGGGAAAAATTGGGGGGAAAAAATTGGGAATGGGAATTCCAGGGGGGGTCACTCACCTGCGCCCCATCTTTGGTGTGTAGGGGGGGGTGGGATTTTCCAGGGATCTGGGAAAAGGATGGAAAAGTTATCCCAAATTCCCAAATTTTCCAGGAGTTTTTCCATGGATTCTGCAGGAATCATTCCATGGATTTTAAAATGGATTTTCCACAGATTTTCCATGGGTTTTTAATGGATTCTTCATGGATTTTTCCATGGGTTTTTAATGGATTCTCCATGGATTTTTTTCCATGGATTTTCCACGGATTCTGTAAGGATTTGAGACCTGAAGGGAAAAAAACCATCCCTTCCCTCCAACTCCCTCAATCCCAATCCCAAAAACCCCAAATCCCAAACTTCCCCTGATCCCACCTTTCCAGATTCCCATCCCAAACCCTCATGACCCCAAAATTTGGTATCAAAATTCCCAAAAATTTGGCTCAGAATTGCCCAAATCCCCACCTGTTGGAGAGGCTGGAGGCTCAACCCTGACCCTTCTGAAATCCCAAATTTCCTCCTTCCCTCAATCCCCAAATCTGTGCTGGGAGCTCTGGAATTCCAGGAGTTCCCCAATCCTCACCTGTTGGAGAGGCTGGAGGCTCAACCTTGTCCTGTATCCTCTTCCCAAAAAACTCCCAAATCCCAAACTTTGCCCTCCCAACCCCCTTCCTTTCTCAGAGTTCCATCCCAAACCCTTGTGACCCCAAAATTTGGGCTCAGAATTCCCAAAATTTGGGCTCAGAATTCCCCAAATCCCCACCTGTTGGAGAGGCTGGAGGTGCCAGTCCCTTCCCAAAAAACCCCCAAATCCCAAACTTTCCTCCTTCCCACTGCTCCCACCTTTCCGATCCCAAACCCTCATGACCCCAAAACTAAGGATCAGAATTCCCAAAATTTGGGCTCAGAATTCCCAAAATTTGAGCTCAGAATTCCCCAATCCCCACCTGTTGGAGAGGCTGGAGGCTCAACCTTGACCCTTCTGAAATCCCAAATTTCCTCCTTCCCTCAATCCCCAAATCTGCGCTGGGAGCTCTGGAACTGCACAACTCCAATGCCCACCTGTTGGAGAGGCTGGAGGCGGAGGAGGAGGCCGAGTGCAGGCGGGGTGTGTCAGTGCCAGTCCCTGTCCCTGTCCCTGTCCCTGTCCCTGTCCCTGTCCCTGTCCCCGTGTCCATGTCCACGTCGCTCCTGGAGCGCGGCACCAGCTCCGCCCTCCGCGAGCGCCGCAGCTCCTCGCGCCCCTTGAGCGACTCCGAGCGCCCCAGGCGCACCTCGCAGCGGGAGCTGGGGGAACAAAATACAAATTATGGGAATTCTGCCAAAATCTGGGAATGCTGGGAATTACAGCACCAAAAATCCCGGGGTTTGAGGGGGAAAAAAATGGGGATTTTGGTTAAAAAATCGGGAGATTCGCGGTTAAAAATTGCGGGAGTTTTATGGTAAAAATTGCAGGGGTTTAGAGGGAAGAAGTTCTGGGGTTTGGGGGAAAATCCTGGGATTTAGGGGAAAAATCCTGGGATTTGGGGGAAAAATCCTGGGATTTAGGGGGAAAATCTGGGATTTAGGGGAAAAAATCTTGGGATTTAGGGGGGAAAAATCCTGGGATTTAGGAGATAAAATCCCAAGGTTTAGGGGAAAAACATTCCAAGATTTAAGGAAAAGAACTTGGGATTTAGGGGAAAAAATCCTGGGATTTAGGGGGGAAAAATCCTGGGATTTAGGGGAAAAAATCCTGGGATTTAGGGGGAAAAATCCTGGGATTTAGGGGAAAAAAATCATGGGATTTAGGGGAAAAAATCCTGGGATTTAGGGGGGAAAAATCCTGGGATTTAGAGGAGAAAAATCCTGGGATTTAGGGAAAAAATCATGGAATTCTGAGAAAAAAATCCTGGTATTTAGGGGAGAAAAATCCTGGTATTTAGGGGAGAAAAATCCTGGGATTTAGGGGAGAAAAATCCTGGGATTTAGAGGAAAAGAAATCACAGAAATTAGAGAAAAAATCCCAGGATTTAGCTAAAAATTCCAGGAATTTTGGGGGGATCCAGCCCCAGACCAACCCCAACGCCCAGAATTCCCGGAATTCCCGGAATTCCCGGAATTCCAGGATGCCCTGGCTGTCACCTGTCGGGCTCCAGCAGCCCCTCGGGGACGCTGCCCGTGCTCAGGCGCTGCCCCCCGGGCTCGGGGTCCCCCTGCGAGTTCTCAAAGTGCTGGATGATGGTGCGGACGCTGCCCGGGCGCACGGCTGGGACAGGAGAGAGAGACTGGGATTAACTGGGATTAACTGGGATTAACTGGGAATGAACTGGATGATGGTGCGGACGCTGCCGGGGCGCACGGCTGGGGGAGGAGAGACTGGGATTAACTGGGATTTACTGGGATTAACTGGGAGAGAGAAACTGGGGATTAACTGGGAATGAACTGGGAATGAACTGGGAATGAACTGGATGATGGTGCGGACGCTGCCGGGACGCACGGCTGGGACAGGAGAGAGAGACTGGGATTAACTGGGATTTACTAGGAGAGAGAAACTGGGGATTAACTGGGAATGAACTGGGATTAACTGGGAATGAACTGGGAATGAACTGGGAATGAACTGGATGATGGTGCGGACGCTGCCGGGGCGCACGGCTGGGACAGGAGAGAGACTGGGATTAACTGGGATTAACTGGGATTTACTGGGAGAGAAACTGGGGATTAACTGGGGGAGAGAGAGAGAGAGACTGGGATTAACTGGGAATGAACTGGGAATGAACTGGGAATGAACTGGGAATGAACTGGATGATGGTGCGGACGCTGCCCGGGCGCACGGCTGGGACAGGAGAGAGAGACTGGGATTAACTGGGATTTACTGGGATTTACTGGGATTAACTGGGAGAGAGAAACTGGGGATTAACTGGGGGAGAGAGAGAGAGAGAGACTGGGATTGACTGGGAATGAACTGGGATTAACTGGGAATGAACTGGATGATGGTGCGGACGCTGCCCGGGCGCACGGCTGGGACAGGAGAGAGACTGGGATTAACTGGGATTAACTGGGATTAACTGGGGGAGAGAAAGAGAGAAACTGGGAATTGGGAATTCTGGGGGAGAGAGAAAAACTGGGAATGAACTGGGGAGAGAGAGAGAAACTGGGAATGAACTGGGAATTCTGGGGGAGAGAGAGAGAAACTGGGAATTGGGAGTTCTGGGGGAACGGGGGCAGAACAGCACTGAGACAAAATTCCAGCTCAAATTCCAGCTCAAATCCCCAAATTCCAGCTCAAATTCCCAAATTCCAGCTCAAATTCCCAAATTCCAGCTCAAATCCCCAAATTCCAGCTCAAATCCCAAAAATTCTCACTTGAAATCCCAAATTTCCCACCAATTCCTGTCCTAAATCCCCAATTTTCCATCCCAAATAATTCCCAATTTTCCCCATCCTAAATCCCAGAATTCCCAAATTCTAAATTCCAAATTTCCCACCCTATATCCCAAAATTCCCAGGAATTCCATGGAGAGGGAGGGAAAAAAGAAAGAAAAAAAAAAAAAAAGGAATAAAACCCCAAAACCAAAAGGAAAAAAAAAAAAAAAAAAAAAAAAAAAAAAAAGAGAAAAATGAAGGAAAAGCAACAAAAAATTTGGGAATTTTTTACCTTCCACGGGGGACAGGGGGACATGAAATGCTGGAAAACAAAGAGGAGATGTCAAAATTCCCAAAATTCCCCCAAAAAAAAAAAAAAAAATTGAGAATTTGGGAATGGTGATGGGATGAGAAGGGAAAAAAAAAAATTCCAGAGAATTCCAGGGGAAAATTTGGGGAATTCCAGGGGAATTTTGGGGAATTTCATGGAAATTTCAGAAATTCCAGGGAAAATTTGGGGAATTCCAGGGATTTTTTTTTGGGAATTTCAGAGAAATTTGGAGAATTCCAGGGAAATTTGGGGAATTTCTGGGGTTTTGGAATTTTTTTCCCCATCCCAACCCATTCCAGGATTTCCCCACCCCCCCAAATTCCATCAGGATCCCCCAAAATTCCCAGGAAATTCCCTTTAAAATCCAAAAAAACCTTCCTGTAAAATCCCCCAAAAATTTCCTAAAAAATTCTGCAAAATTTCCTGTAAAATCTGGGAAAAATCCCCCAAAATTTCCTGTAAAATCTGGGAAAAATCCCCCAAAAATTCCTGTAAAATCCCCCAAAATTCCTGTAAAATCCCCCAAAGTTTCCTGTAAAATCCCCCAAAAATTCCTGTAAAATTCCCAAAAATTCCTGTAAAATCCCCCCAAAATTCCTGTAAAATCCCCAAAAAATTCCTATAAAATCTGGGGAAAATCCCCAAAAAATTCCTGTAAAATCCTCCAAAACTTCCTGTAAATCCCCCAAATTCCTGTAAAATCCCAAAAATTCCTATAAAATCTGGGGAAAATCCCCAAAAATTCCTGTAAAATCCCCCAAAAATTCCTGTAAAATCCCCCCAAAAAATTTCCTGTAAAATCCCCCAAAATTTCCCGTAAAATCTGGGAAAAATCCCCAAAAATTCCTGTAAAATCCCCCAAAATTCCTATAAAATCCAGGAAAAACCCCAGGGCATTGCTGTAACATTCCCAGGAGTTCCCCAGAGTTGGGAATGTTGGGAATGTTGGGAATGTTGGGAATTGTGGCACTCACTGCTCTGGGAGGAGCCCCGGGGTTTCCCGATGTATTTCAGGATCGGGTTCTGCCTCTGCTCCTTCTCCTTCTCCTTCTTGGAGCTGCTGCTCTGTTGGCAAAAACACCCTGGAATCCCTCGGAATTCTGGGAATTCCCACATTTCCCAAAATCCCAAATCCCAAATTGCCATCCTAAATCCCAAAAATCCCAATTTTCCCAGACCAAATCCCAATTTTAATCACAAATTTCCCATCCCGAATCCTCCCCAAAAAATCCCATCCCAGATCCCAAATTTCCATCCCAAATTCCCAAATTTCCATCCCAAATTCCCAAATTTCCATCCCAAATTTCCATCCTAAATCCCAAATTCCCAATCCCATCCATCCCGAATTTCCATCCTAAATCCAAAATTCCCATCCCAAATCCCAATTTTCCCAGTCCAAATCCCAATTTTAATCCCAAATTTCCCATCCCAAATCCCCCCCAAGAAATCCCATCCCAAATTCCCAGATTTCCATCCCAAATCCCAAATTTCTCATCCCAAATTCCAAAATCAAATATCCCATCCCAAATCCCAAATTCCCTATCCCAAATCTCCCATCCCAAATTCCCAAATTTCCATCCCAAATTCCTCATCCCAAATCCCAAATTTCCCATCCTAAATCCCAAATTTCCAGTCCCAAATTCCCAAATTTCCATCCTAAATCCGGAATTCCTCATCCCAAATTCCAAATTCCAAATCCCAAAATCCCAACCCCAAATCCCAAATCTCCCATCCCAAATTTCCCAGCCCAAATCCCAAATTTCCATCCTAAATCCCAAAATCCCAAAATCCCAAATTCTGAGAATTTGGGTAAAAAAATAATAGAATTTAGTTAAAAAAAAAAAAATGGAATTTGGGTAAAAAAATTATGGAATTTGGGTCCAAAATTGTGGAACTTTTTTGTCAAAAATTGAAGGAATTCAGTTGAAAATTCCCAGGATTTGGGTCAAAAATGGAATTTGGGTTAAAACTTCCAAGATTTGGGAAATTTCCAAAAATTCTGAGAATTTGGGTTAAAAAAAAATGGAATTTAGTCCAAAAAAAATGGAATTTGGGTCCAAAAAAATCATGGAATTTGGGTCAAAAATTGGAGGAATTCAGTTGAAAATTCCCAGGATTTGGGTGAAAATTCCCAGAATTTGGAATTTGGATCAAAAATGGAATTTGGGTTAAAAAGATTGGAATTTTGGGTTGGAATTGATGGAATTCCCACCTTTTTGGCCTTGGGGAAGAAGGGCAGCCACTTGTCCTTATCCAGGATTTTCTCGGAGGTTCCTGCAGGATTCCGGAATTCCCGAAATTCCCGAAATTCCCGGGGCCGGATCCCGGCGTGGGCCAGGAAGGTGCTGAGGGCAAAGGCCATGGGAGAGCTGGGGGAGAGAAAAATTCCAGAGGTTGGGATTGGCAGAATTCCCAAAATTCCTGGAATTTCTGGGATTCCCAAAATTCCTGGAATTTCTGGGATTCTTGAGGGAGGGAAAAGTGGGAAAAGATGGAAAAATTGGGAATGGCAGGGAAGGGAAAAAGGGGGGAAAGAGGGAAAATTGGGAATGGGAGGGAAAAGATTCCAGAGGGAAAATTTTGGGAATGTCAGGGGGAGGTTCCACAGGGAATTTTGGGAATGTTCCCAATTCCCAGATTTTCCCCCCGGATCCGCTCACCTTCGCTCCTCCTCGTACTTGGAGCTGCGGGAAAAGAAATTCCTTGGGTGAGTCCTGTCCCAAATTCCCAAATCCCAAATTCCCAAATCCCCAAATTTCCAAATATTCCCAAATATTCCCAAATATTCCCAAATATTCCCAAATATTCCCAAATATCTCACAGGATGTCCCCCAGCTGTCCCAGCTGTCCCCATTCCCAAATTCCCAAACATTCCCAAATTTCTCACAGGATGTCCCCGAGCTGTCCCAGCTGTCCCCATTCCCATTCCCAAACATTCCCAAATTTCTCACAGGATGTCCCCCAGCTGTCCCAGCTGTCCCCATTCCCAAATATTCCCAAACATTCCCAAATTTCTCACAGGATGTCCCCGAGCTGTCCCAGCTGTCCCCATTCCCAAATTCCCAAATATTCCCAAATTTCTCACAGGATGTCCCCGAGCTGTCCCAGCTGTCCCCATTCCCAAATTCCCAAATTCCCAAATTTCTCACAGGATGTCCCCGAGCTGTCCCAGCTGTCCCCATTCCCAAATTCCCAAATATTCCCAAATTTCTCACAGGATGTCCCCGAGCTGTCCCAGCTGTCCCCATTCCCAAATTCCCAAATTTCTCACAGGATGTCCCCCAGCTGTCCCCATTCCCAAACATTCCCAAATTTCTCACAGGATGTCCCCGAGCTGTCCCAGCTGTCCCCATTCCCAAATTCCCAAATTCCCAAATTTCTCACAGGATGTCCCCAGCTGTCCCAGCTGTCTCTCTGCCAGCGCCCGCTCCCTGTCCCGGCATTCCCAGGAATTCCCCAGTTCCAGCTCCTGCAGCTCGTTCTCCCCATAGAGGCTGCCCAGCCCCAGCGTGCGCTTCGTCCTGGAAAAGTGGGAAAAAAATGGGAAAAATGGGAAAAAACACCAAAAAAAATGGGATTGGGAATGAGCAGAATTCCCAAAATTCCCAAAATTTGGGGTTTTCGTGCGGAAAAACGGGATCGGGAAAGGCGGAAATTCCGCGAGTTTGGGATTTTTCTGGTTGGTTCAGGAAAACAGGAAAAATGGGAAAAGTGGGAAAATGGGATTGGGAATAGTCAGAATTCCCAAAATTCATAAAATTTGGGATGTTCCCACTTGGTTTTGGGGAAAAAAACCAAAAAATGGGATTGGAAAAGGCGGAAATTCCTTGAGTTTGGGATTTTTCTGGTTGGTTCTGGGGACAGAAAAATGGGAAAAAAATGGGAAAAGTGGGAAAAATGGGAAAAAAACAACAAAAAAATGGGATTGGGATGAGCAGAATTCCCAAAATTCCCAAAATTTGGGGTTTTCCGTGCGGGAAAAATGGGATTGGAAAAGGCGGAAATTCTGCGAGTTTGGGATTTTTTCTGGTTTGTTCAGGGAAAGTGGGAAAATGGGAAAAATGGGATAAATGGGAAAAAAACAAAAAAAAATGGGATTGGGAATGGTCAGAATTCCTAAAATTCACAAAATTTGGGATGTTCCCACTTGGTTTTAGGGGGAAAAAGCCAAAAAAAGGGGATTGGAAAAGGCGAAATTCCCTAAATTTGGGATTTTCCTGCTTTGTTCAGGAAATCAGGAAAAATGGGAAAAGTGGGAAAAACGGGAAAAGTGGGAAAAATGGGATTGGGAATGAGCAGAATTCCCAAAATTTGGGATTTTTCCTCTTGGTTCTGGGGAGAAAGAAAAAAACGGGATTGGGAATGCTCAAAATTCCCCAAATTTGGGATTTCCCTCCGTTTCTGCTGGGAAAAAACAACAAAAATAAAGGGATGGGGCGGTGGCAGAATTCCCGGGATTCCCGGGATTCCCGGGATTTGGGATTTTTGGGAATGTGCCCACCTGTAGTCCTGGAGCTGCTCGTGGATGTCGGGCAGGACGAGCTCCTGCGCCTGCAGCAGCGGCGCCCGCGCGTCCTCCCCGCTGCGCAGCCGCTGCTCTGCGGGGGAAAGGCGGCAAATCAAAACGGGGAAATCCGGGAAAAATCATCCGGGAAAATCCATCCGGGAAAATTTGGGAAAATCAATCCGGGAAAATTTGGGAAAGTGGAAAATCAATCTGGGAAAATTTGGGGAAATTCGGGAAAAATTCGGGAAAATCAATCCGGGAAAATTCGGGAAAATCAATCCGGGAAAATTTGGGAAAATTCGGGGAAACTTGGGAAAATCCATCCGGGAAAATTTGGGAAAGTGGAAAATCAATCCGGGAAAATTTGGGGAAATTCGGGAAAACTCGGGAAAATCAATCCGGGAAAATTCAGGGAAAATTTGGGGAAATTCGGGAAATGGGAAAATCAATCCGGGAAAATTCAGGAAAATTTGGGAAATGGGAAAATCAATCTGGGAAAATTTGGGGAAATTCGGGAAAACTCGGGAAAATCCATCCGGGAAAATTTGGGAAAGTTCAGGAAAACTTGGGAAAATCAATCCGGGAAAATTTGGGGAAATTCGGGAAAATTTGGGAAAATCAATCTGGGAAAATTCAGGAAAATTCGGGAAATGGGAAAATCAATCTGGGAAAATTTGGGAAAATCCGGGAAAATCCATCCGGGAAAATTCAGGGAAATTCGGGAAAATCCGGGAAAATCAATCTGGGAAAATTCGGGAAAATTCGGGAAATGGGAAAATCAATCTGGGAAAATTTGGGGAAATTCGGGAAAGTTCGGGAAAATTTGGGAAAATAAATCCGGGAAAATTTGGGAAAGTTCAGGAAAACTTGGGAAAATCAATCCGGGAAAATTTGGGGAAATTCGGGAAAACTCGGGAAAATCAATCCGGGAAAATTTGGGAAAATTCGGGAAAACTTGGGAAAATCAATCCGGGAAAATTTGGGGAAATTCGGGAAAGTTTGGGAAGATTTGGGAAAATAAATCCGGGAAAATTCGGGAAAATTCAGGATTTTGGGAAAATTCGGGAAAGTTCGGGAAAATTTGGGAAAATTTTGGAAAATTCGGGATTTTGGGAAAATTCAGGAATATTCGGAAAATTTCAGGAAAATTTGGGAAAACTCACCGATCTCTGCCAGGAGCTGCTCTGGCATCTTCACACGGAGGGGCTGGAAAAGAGGGAGAATCCATCCCAGAATAATCCCAAAATTATCCCAAAATCCATCCCAAAATCCCAGAAAATCCATCCCAAAATTATCCCCAAATCCTCCCAAAATCCTGGAAAATCTTCCTAAAATCTTGGAAAACCTTCCCCAAATTCCTGAAAAATTCCCCCCAAAATCTCTTAAAATCCACCCCAAAATTCCCAGAAAAATTCCTGGAACTCTCCTGAAATCCCAGAAATTCCCCCCAAAATCCCAGAAATTTTCCCCAAATCCCAGAAATTTCCCAAAATCCCCTGGAATTCCTCCCAAATCTCAGAAATTCCCTGGAATTCCCAGATTTCCCCAGAATTCCCAGATTTCCCTCTCTCACCGCTCCCCTCTCCAGGAATATCCCCCAGATGTCCCCAGGAATTCCCAGATTTCCCCAGAATTCCCAGATTTCCCAGAATTCCCAGATATTCCCTGTCTCACCGCTCCCCTCTCCAGGAATATCCCCCAGATGTCCCGGGCCAGCGGCCGCCACTCCTTGGGGCTGCTGAGCTGGCAGCAAACCTCGGAGCACAGCTGGAACAGCTGGAGGGAAACAGGGAATGGGATAATGGGATAATGGGATAAACCTCGGAGCACAGCTGGAACAGCTGGAGGGAAACACGGGATAATGGGATAATGGGATAAACCTCGGAGCACAGCTGGAACAGCTGGGGGGAAACATGGGAATGGGATAATGGGATAATGGGATAATGGGATTAACCTCGGAGCACAGCTGGAACAGCTGAGAAATGGATAATGGGATAATGGGATAATGGGATAATGGGATTAACCTCGGAGCACAGCTGGAACAGCTGGAGGGAAACACGGGAATGGGATAATGGGATAATGGGATTAACCTCGGAGCACAGCTGGAACAGCTGGGGGGAAACATGGGAATGGGATAATGGGATAATGGGATAATGGGATTAACCTCGGAGCACAGCTGGAACAGCTGGGGGGAAACATGGGAATGGGATAATGGGATTAACCTCGGAGCACAGCTGGAACAGCTGGGGGGAAACACGGGAATGGGATAATGGGATAATGGGATTAACCTCGGAGCACAGCTGGAACAGCTGGAGGGAAACATGGGAATGGGATAATGGGAAAACCTGGGAAAAACCCCGGGAAAAACCCTGGGAATTCCGGGAAAAATCCCAGGAAAAACCCCGGGGAAAAACTCGGGAAGAACCCCGGGAAAAACCCCAGGAAAAACCCCGGGAATTCACCAGAATTCCGGGAAAAACCCCGGGAAAAACCCTGGGAAAAACCCCGGGAAAAACCCGGGAAAAACCCGGGAAAAACCCTGGGAATTCCGGGAAAATCCAGGGAACAACCCCGGGAAAAACCCCGGGAAAAACCCTGGGAATTCCGGGAAAAACCCCAAGAAAAAACCCCGGGAATTCCAGGAAATCCCCCGAAGTCAGCTCAGGAACAGTCCTGGGATCCTCTGGGAGGTGTCAGGGCTTGGGAATGGGATCTCAAAAGGAGAAATTCTGGGAATTTGGAGGAAATCCTGGGAATTCTGCTCCATCCCTGCTCTGGGAAGTGCCAAACGTTGGGAATGGAAGCAGAAAATCCCAGAATTTTGAAGAAAATTTCAGGAATTTTGCTCCATCCACACTGTGGGAGGTGCCAGAGGTGGGGAATGGGATTTTTAGGAATTTTGGGGATTTTTGGGGATTGTTGGGGATTTTGGGGAATTTTGGGAATTTCTGGGAATTGTTGGGAATTGTTGGGAATTGTTGGGAATTGTTGGGAATTTTTGGGATTTTTGGGAATTTTTGGGGGTTCCCTACCAGCAGGGCAGGGTCAGCCTGGGAGAGCAGGAAGCGCAGGAACACGGCCAGGTGGGGAATGGGATTTTTGGGAATTTTGGGGATTTTGGGGGTTTTTTGGGATTTTTGGGAATTTTTTGGGATTTTTAGGAATTCTGGGAATTTTTGGGAATTCCCTACCAGTGGGGCAGGGTCAGCCTGGGAGAGCAGGAGCGTTTGGGAATTTTGGGATTTTAGGAATTTTGGGAATTTTGGGGTTCCTCTGGGGCAGGTCACCTAGGAAAGGAAGCGGACCGCCAGGTGGGAAGATTTTAGGATTGGGAATTTTGGGACGGACTTCTGGAATTTGGGATTAGAATTCCTAATAGCTACAGGCAGGGCAGCCTGGGAGCAGGAAGCGCAGGAACACGGCCAGGTGAGCAGGACGGGCCTTGAGCCGCGCCAGGTCCTGGAACACGGAGTCACTCTGGGAACACAAACCAGGAAAAATTGGGAAAAATTGGGATTTGGGAGGAGCTCATCCCAAAAAAACCCCAACATTCCCAAAAAAAACCAGCTCAGGGAATGCTGGGATTCTTTGGGATGGGAAAAAAAAATTCCCAAATGCTCAGAATTCTCAAATTTCCCAAATTCCCGAATTCTCAGAATTCCCAAATTCCTGTTTCTTCCCCAAATCCCCATTTTTTCCCCAGAGTTCCCAAATTCCCATTTTTCCCCCAACAATTCCAAAATTCCCTTTTTCCCCAGAATTCCCAAATTCCCAGAGTTCCAAAATTCCCATTTCCCCCAGAATTCCCATTTCTCCCAGAATTCCCATTTTTCCCATTTCTCCCAGAATTCCCAAATTCCCATTTTTCCCGGAATTCCCATTTTTCCCCCATTTCCCACCTCACTGCTGGCGTATCCAGGCTCGCAATCCTCCTCGGGCCCGATGATTTGGGCTCTCCCCAACCCCTATCCCAAAAAAAAAAAAAAAAAAAAAAAAATTTTGGGATCAAACCCCAGGAATGACTCCTGTGGACATTCCCAGATTTTTTCCCGGAATTTTCCCGGGTTTTTCCCGCTTTTCCAGCCCCACCTGATCCGTTGGGAAGCGCCGGAGCTCGGGGGAGCCCCGGGGGCTGCCGGGCTCGGAAAATCCCGAATTCCTCCTTTGGGATCCCTGGGAAAGGGCAATGGTGGCATCAGGAATTCTGGGAATTCCCAAATTTTTCGGGGGAATTTTAGGAAGATTTTCCAACTCTCCTGGAATTTATTTTCCCACATTTTTCCCAAATTTTTCTCAGATTTTTCCTGAATTTTCTCTGAATTTTTCCCGCCCTTTTCCCAAATTTTTCCTAGAATTTTTCCCAGAATTTCTCCCTTTTCATTCCCAGAATTTTCCCTCCCTTTTCCCAAATTTTTCTCAGAAATTTTTCCCAGAATTTCTCCCCTTTCATTCCCAGATTTTTCCCTCCCTTTTCCCACATTTTTCCTGGAATTTCCCCCTCTCTTCACCCTGATTTTTTCCAGGATTTTCCCCAGAATTTTCCCTGTAACTTTCCCTCCCTTTCCTTAAATTTTTCATGGATTTTCCCAGATTTTTTTCTGCTCTTTCCCCACATTTTTCCCACCCTTCTCCTGAATTTTTCCTCAATTTTTCCCAGATTTTTCCCAAATTTTTCCTGGATTTTTCCCAAATTTCCCCTGATTTTTTCCCAAGTTTTTCTCAGATTTTTCCTGGAATTTTCCCCGAATTTTCCCCGTCCTTTTCCCAAATTTTTCCCAAATTTTTCCAGAATTTCCCCTGAATTTTTCCCAAATTTCCCCTGATTTTTTCCCAAATTTTTCCCAAATTTTCCCAGAATTTCCCCTGATTTTTTCCTGGATTTTTCTCAAATTTCCCCTGATTTTTTCCCAATTTTTTCTCAGATTTTCCCCGATTTTTTTCCAGACTTTCCCAGAATTTTTCCCAAATTTTCCCGGAATTTTTCCTGGATTTCCCCCCTCACCTCTGTGGATTCCAGCCCTGGCTCCCCATCCTGGGAATCCATGGAAAACCTCCCTGGGAGCTGTGGGGATCCCGAGCCCGATCCCGACGTTCTCCGGAAAACTTCCCCTTCCACAGCCCGGAACCCCAAATCCTGGGAAAAGGCAAAAAAAAACTGGGATCAGGGAAAATCTGGGAATCCTGGGAATTCCCAGCAAAGGCAGATCTGGGATCATGGAAAACCTGGGAACTGGAAAATTCCAGGAATTCCTAAGGCAGGAATGAGAGAATTCCAGGAATTGTCAGAGTAGGAATTCCCAGAAAAATGAAGATTTGGGATCATGGGAAAGTCAGGAATGGGGGAATTCCAGGAATTCCCAACATGGGAATTCCATGAAAATGCAGACTTGGGGCTGTGGAAAATCTGGGAATGGGAGAATTCTGGGAATTCCTGCACTGGAAATGCAGATTTTGGATCACGGAAAACCCGGGAAGGGGCTCAGGAATGATCCTGGAATTGCAGGAATTCCCTGAAAATGCAGATTTGGGTTTGTGGAAAAGGTGGGAATGCCCGCCTGATCCCAGAATTCCCAGAATTCCCGGAATTCCGGGATTACCGCGGCCCCCTGGGACTCCTGCAGGATTTTCAGCTGCAGTTGGCTGAGGAAAATCTGGGAATGGGAGAATTCTGGGAATGGGATAATTCTGGGAATTCCCAATGCAGGAATTCCCTGAAAATGCAGATCTGGGGCTGTGGGAAAGGTGGGAATGCCCGGAATGATCCCAGAATTCCTGGAATGATCCCAGAATGACCCCAGATTTGGATCCCAGAATTCCCAGAATTCCCAGAATTCCCGGAATTCCGGGATTACCGCGGCCCCCTGGGACTCCTGCAGGATTTTCAGCTGCAGTTGGCTGAGGCGGCGCCGAGCCCCCTCCAGCTGCTCCTCCACGGCCGCGCCCGGGTTCCGCTGCAGCAGCTCCTGGAAACGCTGCAAAGGAGAAAAATCCATCCCAGAAATCCCCAACATCCCAAAATATCCCAGCCTGGAACTGCCAGGGATTCAGGGATGGGGTTAAAGGGGATTTTATTGGGATTTTTCGGTGTTTTCCTGGGATTTTATTGGAATTTTTGGGGGTTTTTCAAGGGTTTTATTGGATTTTTTTGAGTTTTTATTGGGATTTTTTTCCAGGTTTTTATGAGATTTTTGGGGTTTTTTTTCTGGGATTTTTCTGGGATTTTTTTCCAGGTTTTTATGAGATTTTTGGGTTTTTTTCTGGAATTTTTCTGGGATTTTTTCCAGGTTTTTCTGGATTTCTGCCCTCCCCCCCCGTTTTTATTGGGATTTTTAGTTTTTCTGGGATTTTTCTGGGATTTTATTGGAACTTTTTGGGGTTTTGTGGGATTTTTCCTGGAAACGCTGGGAATGCTCAATTCATGGTGAGAACCATCCCAGAAAATTCTCAAAATCCAAAAAAATCCCAGCCTGGAACGGCCAAGGATTCAGGGATGGGGTTAAAGGGGATTTTCTGGAATTTTATTGGGATTTTTCTGTGTTTTCCTGGGATTTTATTGGAATTTTTGGGGGTTTTTCAAGGGTTTTATTGGATTTTTTTTTTTTTTTAGATTTTTCTGAGATTTTTTTTTTTTTTGTTTTTCTGGAATTTTTGGATTTTGTTTTTTTTTTGGTTTTTTTTTCTGGGATTTTTTCCCAGGTTTTTCTGATATTTTTGGGTTTTTTTTCTGGAATTTTTCTGGGGTTTTCCCAGTTTTTTCTGGAATTTCTTCCCATGCATTTATTGGGATTTTTAGTTTTTCTAGGATTTTTCAGGGATTTTATTGGAACTTTTTGGGGTTTTGTGGGATTTTTCCTGGAAACACTGGGAATGCACAATTCCCACTGAGAATCATCCCAGAACTTCCCAAATCCAAAAAAATCCCTAAAAATCCCTAAATAAAAAAATCCCAAAATCCCAGCCTGGCAATGGCAGGGATTCAGGGGTGCAGTTAAAGGGGATTTTCCTGGTGTTTTCCTGGATTTTTCTGGAATTTTTTGGTTTTTTTCTGGGGTTTTTTTTTCAGGTTTTTCTGGGATTTTCCTGGTGTTTTCCTGGATTTTTCTGGAATTTTTGGGGTTTTTTTCTGGGGTTTTTTTTTCAGGTTTTTCTGGGATTTTCCTGGTGTTTTCCTGGATTTTTCTGGAATTTTTTGGTTTTTTTCTGGGGTTTTTTTTTCAGGTTTTTCTGGGATTTTCCTGGTGTTTTCCTGGATTTTTCTGGAATTTTTGGGGTTTTTTTCTGGGTTTTTTTTTTCAGGTTTTTCAGGGATTTTCTTTGCCAGATGTTGATTGGGATTTTTCTGGGATTTGATTGGGATTTTTGGGGGTTTTGGGGATAAGGGGAATGAGGGGGGTACCTGGAGCTCGGCCTCCTCCTGGCGCAGCATGTTGCGCAGGATCTGCGCCGCGTGCTTCTGCACCTCGGGGTCCTGGGGACATCAATGGGACAAAAAGGAATGGGAATAATGGGAATTATGGGAATAATGGGAATAATGGGAATTATGGGAATAATGGGAATAATGGGAATGGGAAAAATGGGAATGGGGATAATGGGGATAATGGGGATAATGGGGGTAATGGGAATAATGGGGATAATGGGGATAATGAGGGTAATGGGGATAATGGGAATAATGGGGATAATGGGGATAGTGGGAATAATGGGGGTAATGGGGATAATGGGTATAATGGGGATAAGGGGGATAATGGGGGTAATGGGGGTAATGGGAATAATGGGGATAATGGGGATAATGGGGATAATGGGGATAATGGGGATAATGGGGATAATGGGGATAGTGGGGGTAATGGGGATAATGGGGATAATGGGGATAGTGGGGATAGTGGGGATAATGGGGATAATGGGAATAATGGGAATAATGGGGATAGTGGGGATAGTGGGGATAATGGGGATAGTGGGGATAATGGGGATAGTGGGAATAATGGGAATAATGGGGATAATGGCAATGGGAATCATGGGAATCATGGGAGTTGGGGATGGGATTTGGAATGGAATGGGAATAATGGGGAAAATGGGAATAATGGGGATAGTGGGGATAATGGGAATAATGGGGAAAATGGGAATAATGGGGATAGTGGGGATAATGGGGATAATGGGGATAATGGGAATGGGATCAGGGACAGGGATAGAAAAATGGGGAAAATAGGAATGGGAATAATGGCGATAATGGGGGAAAATTCCCTGGATGGAATTTTGGGATTCCCTGATGGAATTCTGGGATTCCCTGGATGGAATTTTGGGATTGGGGCTCACCTGGAGGGGCCTGGGCTCGGTGATGCGCTGGGGGGGCCCCTGGGGACACCCCGAGGGTTCCGGCTCCTGCTGCGACCCCGAAATTCCCACGGATCCAGGGGGGGATCCCAGCAGGGTCAGGGCCACGTAGGCACCAGCTGGGGAAAGAAAAAAAAAAATGGGAATGGCAGGAGAAATTCCAAAAAAAAAAAAATTCAGGATAAAGGGGATGTGAGGAGGATTCGCAGGAAAAAATCGAAAAAATTCTCAGGAAAAAAATTCCCAAATTAAATGGAAGTGAAAAAGATGATGCTGGAAAATTTTGGTTTAAGGGTTGAGCAGGATTCTCTAAAAACAAAACCCAAAAAAACCAAAAAACCAACAAAACCCCAAAAACCCCCCAAAAAACCCAACAAAAAAAAAACCAAAACAAATTGGGAAAAGGGAGTGAGAAACATTTCCAGGTGAAATTTCTGGGAAAAAAAAATTTGTAAGAAAAATTTTCCACGAAAAATTTCCTAAAGAAATGGGAGTGAGAAGGATTTCCTGGAAAAATTTACAAGAAGAAATTCTCAGGAAAAATTTCCAGGAAAAATGGGAGTGAGAAGGATTTTCTGGAAAAATTTACAAGAAAATTCTCAGGAAAATTTCCAGGAAAAATGGGAGTGAGAAGGATTTCCTGGAAAATTTTGGGATGAGGAATATGAAGGATTTCCTGGAAAAAAAGTGGGAAAAAAGGGTGGAAACACTTCCAGGCTGCCCTGAAATTCCCAACTCCACCTTTTCCCATGGAATGGGAAGAGAATTCCCAGGAATTGCAGCCCCTGTACTCACACTTGATCAACTTCACCACTTCCAGGTGGGAGCTGTTGGTCACCATTGTCCCGTTCACCTGGAAAAGCAGGGAAAGGAGCTGGAAAAAAACTGGGAATTTGGAATTTTCTGGGAAATTTTGGGAATTTGGGAAATGCCCACCTTGACAATCCTGTCTCCCTCCTGCACCCCAGCCTTCATGGCAGCCCCACCTGGATACAAGGAAAAAAACAAAAAAAAAATTCCAAATTTCCTCTGGAATATTCCACTGGGATTTTTCCATTCCCTCAAGCCCATCCCATCCAATCCCCTCCAAAATTGGGATTATTTCCCCATTTTTCCCACATTTTCCCTACAATTTTCCCACATTTCTCCTCCATTTCTCCAATGTTTTCCTCATTTTTGCCAGTTTTTTTTCCTTTTCCCCCATTTTCTGTATTTCCTCCTGCATTTTCTCTATTTTCCTGCAGCTTCCCCCAGTTTTCCCACATTTTCCCACATTTCCCCCATTTTCTCTCTGTTCCCTCCTCTTCCCTCTCATTTTCTCCCTTTTCCACCCATTTTTCTCCATTTTCTGGCCATTTCCCCCCATTTTTTTCTCATTTTCCCTCCATTTTCTCCCATTTCCCCCCCATTTTCTCCCTCATTTTCTCCCCAGCTTTCCCCCTCATGTTCTCACCATTTTCCTCCCTCATATTCCCACCATTTCTCTCCCATTTTCCCGCCATTTTCCCCCATTTTCTCCCTCATTTTCTCCATTTTCCTGCCATTTCCCCCCTTGGTTTTCCACCATTTCCCCCCGTCCTGTTTCTGCCACTTTCTCCCTCATTTTCCCACCATTTTATCCCTCATGTTCCCTCCATTTCCCCCCATTTTCCTCCCATTTTTTCCCTCATTCTCTCTATTTTCCCGCCATTTTCCCCTCACGTTCCCGCCATTTTCCCCCTCATTTTCCCGCCATTTTCCCGCCATATTTCTCCCTATTCCCCCCATTTTCTCCCCTAGCCTGAAGCTGGGGATGGCTGAGGGGATCCCTGGGGACTGTCCGGCCTGTCCAGCCCCATGTCCAGCCCCGTGTCCGGCCTGTCCAGCCCCATGTCCAGCCCCATGTCCAGCCTGTCCAGCCCCATGTCTGGCCTGTCCAGCTCCATGTCCAGCTCCATGTCCAGCCCCATGTCCGGCCTCTCCAGCCCTGTGTCCAGCCCCATGTCTGGCTGTGTGTCCAGCCGTGTGTCCAGCCCCATGTCCGGCCCCATGTCCGGCCTGTCCAGCCCCATGTTCAGCCACATGTCCAGCCCCATATCCAGCCCTGTGTTCAGCCCCATGTCCGGCCTGTCCAGCCCCATGTCCAGCCACATGTCCAGCCCCATATCCAGCCCTGTGTTCAGCCCCATGTCCGGCCTGTCCAGCCCCATGTCCAGCCCCATGCGTCCAGCCTGTCAGCCCATGTCTGCTGTTCCAGCCCTGTCCGCCCATGTCCATCCCATCCGGCCCGTCCTCGCCCTGCATCCGTACAGCACCCATGCCGCCCTGCAGCCTGGTCCAGCCCATGTCCGGTCTGTCCGCTCACCATGGAAACTGTCCAGCGCATCCATGTCCTGCCGCGCATCCTTGCGATGCATGATGCCAGCCCGCGACACTGGCCGCACGGACTGACGACACGACGGCCGGACGGAACGTGGTCCGAGCACCAGCCCTGGGCACGCCGGGACAGGCAGACAGGACACGGACACGGACAGGGACAGGGACACGGACACACGGACACGGGGACAGACGGACACGGGGACACACGGACACGGGACATGGACACGGGACACACGGACACACGGACACGGGACACGGGGACAGGGACACGGGACACACAGACACGGGGACACACGGACACGGGACAGGGACACGGGACACGGGGACACAGGGACAGGGACACAGGGACAGGGACACGGGGAAAGGGACACGGGACAGGGACATGGGACAGGGACACGGGGACAGAGGGACACGGGACAGGGACACGGGACAGACGGACACGGGGACAGACGGACACGGGACACACGGACATGGGACAGACGGACACGGGACAGGGACACGGGGACAGGGACATGGGGACAGGGACACGGGGACAGGGACACGGGGACAGACAAACACGGGGACAGACGGACACGGGACAGGGACACGGGGACAGGGACATGGGGACAGACAGACACGGGGACAGAGGGACACAGGGACAGAGGGACACGGGGACAGAGACACGGGGACAGAGACACGGGGACAGGGACATGGGGACAGATGGACACAGGGACAGACGGACACAGGGACAGACAGACACGGGGACAGAGGGACACAAGGACAGACAGACACAGGGACAGACGGACACGGGGACGGGAGGGAATGAGGCTCCAGAGCCCAGGTTTGGCTCAGGGGAACCCCCCGGCTTCAGGGGCTGCAAGGCCTTGTGGTCATTGTCCAGCCTTGACCACCAGATCCTGCGGCCACCCACGAACTTGTGGCCATCAGTAGCCCTTGACCACCAGCTCTGGTGTCCACTCGTCACCTTGGGGCCACTGTCCAGCCTTGACCACCAGGTTTGGTGGCCACCCATGACCTCGTGGTCATTGTCCATCCTTGACCACCAGGTCCATGAACTTGTGGTCATTGTGACCCTTGACCACCAGGTTTGGTGGCCACCCATGACCTTGTGGCCGTTGTCCATCCTTCATCACCAAACCCATGACCTCGTGGTCATTGTCCACCCTTGACCACCATGTCTGACCCCGCTCTCCCCACCCCTGAACTCCCCTCTGTGAGAGCCCAAATCCCCAAATCCCAACATTCCAAGAGGACAGGAGGATCCAGAAGGCCACCCCTGACCCCTGAGTGACCCCTGAGTGACCCCTGAGTGACCCCTGAGTGACCCCTGAGTGGCCATTCCCACAATTCCCACCTGTGGATTCCGAGGTGTCCGAGGGCTGCCGGTGGTGGCCGGGGGACCTTCGCTCCGAAGGGGAATCACCCAGGGAAGAGGAGAGGCTGCTCAACCTGGGAATTTGGGAAATTTGGGAATTCGGGAATTTGGGAATTCGGGAAAGGCCTCAGATGACCCCTGGGCACTCCCAGGACACGCTGGACAATCCCCATCCGTGGAGCAGCGAGTCCCAGCTGTGATGATCCCGAGGAATTCCTGGAATTCCCTCCAGGGATGGGGATCCAACCCTCCCTGATCTCCCTGAACACTTCCCAACCCTTTTTCCATGGAAAAATCATCCCAAATTTCCCTCCCTGGCCCAGCTCGAGGCTGTTCCCTCCTGTCCTGTCCCATTCCCTGGGATCAGATCCCAAATTTCCCCTGGATCCCCCTTTTCTCCAGGCTGATCCCTCCTAGGGTAAAACCATTCCCTGAGGAATTCCCAGCTCCTTTTCCAGCTTTTCCAGCCCCATTCCCATTTCCCATCCCCTTTTTTTCCATGGGAGGCCCCAGCCCTGGGCACTGCCCTGGACATTCCCGGCCAATCCAGAGGAAAATCAGGATTAACCCTGGGATTATCCCCTGGCCAAACCCAGGTCAGAATTTATTATCCACAAAAATCTCTTTTTTTTTTTTTCCCCCAAATTTTGGGATTTCTGCCATTCCCAAGATGTTTTTCCTTCAAAATCACAATTCCAGCAATCCCAAAATCCCAGCCAGGGGTGATCCAAAGGGATCCAGAGTTTGGTTTTTTTTTTTTTTTTCTCCTCTGAAGCAGCTGAGGATTAACAAAGCTATAAAAAAGTCATTTAATTCGGATTAATTAAAGCTCCTTAATTGCCTCAGGGCAGCCAAGCCATGGCAATTCCCACAATTCCTGTTCCAGGGATCCCAGCCCACTTCTCCTTTCCCAAAAATTCAGAATATTCCCAAAAAAATTGAGTTTGAAATGGGCAAATTTGATCAATGCCTTTGATCCTTTCCCATTGGGATGACACCTCAGGATTGTTGGAAAATTGGGATTTTTTCCCTTATTTTTCCTGCTTTTTAACCCTGATTTTTTCAATGTTTTCACTGGGTTTTCCAGCTGAAAGGAATGAGGAAGGATTGGGATCAATTCCACCTGGAATTTCCCCAAATTCTCCCAGACCAGAATAATTTTTTCTTTTTTTTTTCCCTATTTTTCCCAGCTCCATGAAAGGGAAAATATTTTGGGAAGAGCCAGAAACTGCATGAAAATTCCCAAAAATCCTTTGGAATCAGGCAGGAAAAAAAAAAAAAAAAGAAAAAAATGAGAATAAGACTGGAAAAAATCAGGGAAAAATTGGGAAGAGGGAAGTGAAATAAATTTGGGAAGTGGGGAATTGTTCCAGTGGGAATTCCAGCTGGAAAAAAATGGGAATAAAATAAAAATATTTGGATTTTTTCCCTTCCCCACTCCCTCTCTAAAATGATCCTGGAGTTCCTGAGGCTCTGCAAATTCCAGGGAATTCCTCCCCCATCCCTTGGGAACGGGCTGTCCGTGCTCAGAGCTGCTCCAGGAAAAAATTGGGATGGAGCCAGAGGGGAAAAAAAAGGGAAAAAATAGGAAAAAATCCCAATTTTCCAAAGTTTGGGATTGCTCCAGGCAGTGGAAATTCCTTTCCAAAATAAGTTTGGAATTCCCAGCTGGAAAATCTCACTGAAATTTGGGTTTAAAGAGGGAAAAATTCATTTTTTCCAACATTTTTGACCACTGTGCTCCTTCCCATAACAGGAATGGAATTCCCAGATGGAAAATCCCATTGGTAAAATCAGGGTTAAAAGCAGGAAAAACAGGGAAAAAAAAAATCCAATTTTCCAACTTTTCTGAGCACTGAATTCCCCCCTATAAGGAAATCTGGAATTCTAGAGGCACCTTGGAGGACCTTGGAGGGAATTTTATTTTTATTTTAATATTTTAATTTTAATTTTAATTTTTATTTTTATTTTATTTTTATTTTCTCATAAAATTCCCAAGTTTTTATGGAGCAAGACTTTGGGAATATTGAATCCCAAACCTTTCCAAGTTTTTCCCAATCCCTTCTGCTCATTGCTATTTTTATTTTTATTTTTATTTTTATTTTTATTTTTATTTTTATTTTTATTTTTATTCTTACTTTTTTAAAAGGATCTAATCCCTTTAGGAATCTCCCACAGAAGCCAAAATTCCCAAAATCCATCAATATTTGATGAGGAAAAAAAACCTCAAATTCCCAAATCTTTTCCCACAGGGGAAAAATCAGAAAATCAGGAATTTGATTCTCAAATGAATAAATTAATTTGGATTCTCAGGGAATTTTTTTTTTTTTTTTCCCCCATTTTCTGGGAATGTTCTGGGAAGAAATCTGGGAGTTTGGATCCTGCTGGAATTTCTCCTCGGATTTGCAACATTTGGTTCCCTCCCTGCTGGGGGCTGAGGCTCCCTGGAAAAACACCAGGAAAATCATGGAGAAAAGGCAGAAAAATGGGATTATTTCTCCATTTTTCCAGGATTTTCCCCCATTTTCAAGGATTTTTTCCCCATTTCTCAAGGATTTTTTTTCCCCCATTTTTCAAGGATTTTTTCCCCATTTTTTCTGGATTTTTTCCCCATTTTTCCTGGATTTTTCCCCCATTTTTCCTGGATTTTTTCCCCATTTTTCCTGGATTTTTTCCCCCATTTTTCCTGGATTTTTCCCCATTTTTCCTGGATTTTTCCCCCTTTTTCCTGAATTTTTCCCCCCATTTTCTGGATTTTCCCCCATTTTTCCTGAATTTTTTCCCCCATTTTTTCCTGCTTTAAACCCTGGTTTATCCCAGGTTTATGTGGAATTTTCCAGCTGGGAATTCCAAACCTATTTTGAGAAGAGATGTGAAGGAACCCATTGGTCAGAAATGTTGGAAAAAAGGGAATTTTTACCCCCATTTTTCCTGTTTTAAACTGAGTTCCCATGGGATTTTCCAGCTGGGAATTCCAACCTTATTTTGAGAAGGAACACAACGACCAGAAATGTTGGAAATGAGAATTTTCCCCCCATTTTTCCTGCTTCAAACTCTGATTTATCCTGGATTTGGATGGATTTTCCAGCTGGGAACTCCAATCCTCTTGTGGGAAGGAATGCAGTGGTCAGAAATGTTGGAAAATAGGAATTTTTTTTCCCCATTTTTCCTGCTTCAAACCCTGATTTATCCCAGATTTTGATTTAATTTTCCAGCAGGGAATCCCAAATGTATTTTGGGAAGAGATGGGACGTGACCCCAAATATTGAAAAATTGGAATTTTTTTTCTGGGTTTTTTTTTTTTTTTTTTTTTTAAAGTTTTTTGGGGGGATTTTTTTTTTTTTTTTTTTTTTTTTTTTCAGGAATTCTCCAGGAAGCTGCTGCCAATTCCAGCTCTGAGAATGATTAACAGGAAGCCACTCCTGGAAAAGTGGGAAGTGGCAGAGCTGGTTTGGCTGGGAATTCTGGATCCTGGGAATTCCCTACCCTGAGGGGATCCTTTTCCCTGAGAAATGGAATCCACGGAATTCTGAGCCTGGGAGGGATCCTAAAATTCCTGGGATGAGGGAGGGAAAATTTTCCCAATCCCAAGGGGATCCAGGATGGAATTGGGCACTTCCAGGGATGGGAAAATCCATGGAATAATCTGGGATTTATCCCCTAAAATCCCAAATAAACCACAACAGGGAATCCTGGAATAATTTGGGATGGGAAAAATCCTGAAATTCCAAAAAAATCCCACCCCAATTTCAATCCCAGGGATGGGGAATCCATGGAATAATCTGGGATTTATCCCTAAAATCCCAAATTAATCAGCTCAGGGAATCCTGGAATAATTTGGGATGAGAAAAGCAGGAGCTGCTGAAATAGGGGAAGAAAAAAAACCTGGAATTTGGTGGGAAAATAACCCTGAAATTCCTGGGATCTGCTTCTCTCCCAAGGCCCAAAATTCCTCCTTTTTATCCAAATCCAGGAATCCTCAGCTAAATTCCTGAGTTTATCCCCAAAAAAAACCTCCAGGATTTTCCAAGGGTTTATCCCTCACAAAATTCCTGAAATCAACCCCAAAACTGGATTTTCCAAGGGTTTTTCCCAAACAAAATTCCCAAATTCATCCCCCAAAAAAGTCAAGATTTTCCCAGGGTTTATCCCACACAGAATTCCCAAAGTCATCCCCAAAAACAAATGGGATTTAAAAAAAAAAAATTTCCAAATTTGGCTTAAAATGGAGCAAAACAAACCAGGAAAAATCCAATTCCCAGGGGTGGATATTGGAAATATCCCAAAAATCAGAATGGTTTGGGATGTTCCCCCTTCTCCCTCCCCAAATCTGGGAGTTTTATCCCAAAATTCCGGAATTTTATCCCAAAACGCTGCAGGGATGGGGTGGGGGGTTCGGGGCTGGGCTGAGCCTCCCCAAAATTCCCCAAATCCCGGATTTTTATCCCAAATCCCCAAGGAATGAGCTGAGGGATTCAGGACGAGCTCAGATCCCCCAAAGCCCCAAAACACCCAAATTTCACCCCAAAACACCCAAATTTCACCCCCAAAAAAAAGCAGGGATGGGCTGGGGGCTCCAAAACCCATCCCCTGAAACCTCAGAGCCCCAAAATCCCAGATTTTCACCCCAAAATCTCAGAATTTCACCCCAAATCGCCGCTTTTCCCCTGAGGGATGAGCTGAGGGCTCCAGACCGAGCTGAGCTCCCTCCTTGAACCCCAGAGCCCCAAAATCCCAAAATTTCACCCCAAAACACAGCACCGGGCCGAGCTCCTTCCCTGAACCCCCAAAACCTCCGAATTTCACCCCAAAACCTCCAAATCTCAGCGTTTCACCCCAAAACCTCATATTTTCACCGCAAATCGCCGCTTTTCCCCCGAGGAACAGCGTGAGGGCTCCAGACCCAGCCGAGCCCCCTCCCCGACCCCCTCACCCCCAAAATCCCAGACTTTCCCCCCAAATCCCCATCGCCCCCCCCCCTCCCTCACAGAACGGGGCGGGGGCTCCACCTCGAGCCAAACCCCCTCCCCCTTTTTTTTTTTTTTTTTTTTTTTTTCCTTTTTTTCCTTCTCAAATCTCCCCAAATCTCCTCTTTGCCGCGCTCATTTCGGGGGCTCTCCCCTCACGGCCCTACCTGTCCGGGGCCTGCGGAGGCCTCACGCTCATGGTGGAGGTTCGCTCTCTCTGTCAGGGCTCTGCCCGGAGCCGCCGCCCCGCTCCGGCCGCCCCCGCCACCATCCCCGGCCCCGGCGGCTCCGGTGGCTCCGGTGGCCTCGGGGGGCCCCGAGCGACCCCCCTCCGGCCCCCCCCGACACCCCCCAAGGTGCGGTTCGGTGCCGGCCCGGCTGTGGGGCTGCCCCCGGTTCCGCCTCGGGGGCCGGGCTGAGGGAGAGGCCTGGAGGCCGCTCCCAATCCCCGGGCTCGCCCGGCCCCCCTGGCCGGGCACGGCGGGGCAGCGCCCGCGGGGGCGGGAGGGACGGCGGGGACGGGGTGTGGGGAGGGGACGCGGAGGTGACCTCGGGGTGAGGGGGGACACCGGACAGTGTGGGGGGCAGAGGGGACACAGAGTGACCTCGGGGTGTGGGGGACACGGGACAGTGTGGGGGACACGGGGGACACAGAGTGACCTCAGGGTGTGGGAGACATGGGACAGTGTGGGGGACACGGGACAGTGTGGGGGACACGGGACAGTGTGGATTTGGGGGACACAGAGTGACTTTTGGGTGTGGGGGACACGGGACAGTGTGGATTTGGGGGGACACAGAGTGACTTTGGGGTGTGGGGGACACAGGGGACAGTGAGGATTTGGGGGACACAGAGTGACTTTGGGGCGTGGGGGACTCGGGACAGTGAGGGGGACACGGGGTGACCTTGGCCTATGGGGGACACGGGACGATGTGGATTTGAGGGGACACCGGGGACTGTAGATTTGGGGGTACACTGAGTGACCTCGGCGTGTTGGGGACACGGGACAGTGAGGATTTGAGGGGGACACAATGACCTGGGCATGTGGGGGGTGACGGGGACAGTGAGGATTTGGGGGGGACACGAGGATTTCAGGGTTTGGGGACATGGGGACAGTGAGGATTTGGGGGGGACACGAGGATTTCAGGGTTTGGGGGACACTCCTGGGGACAGTGAGGATTTGGGGGGGACACGAGGATTTCAGGATTTTGGGGACACTCCTGGGGACACTGAGGATCGGGGGGTGCCACCCCCTGAATGTCCCCTCTGTCCCCAGAGCCGCTCCCCTCCGCTCCCGGAGAATTCCCGGCGTGGAAAACACGGAAAAGCGAAAATGAAAATGAATTTCCTGGGAATCTCGGGCAATGAGGAAGTGAGAGGCGGCTGCTCCGTCCCATCCCCCCAACCCCAAATTCCCCAAACTCCAAACCCCAAATCCCCCAAAATACAAACCCCAAACTCTACATTTCAAATCCCACAACCCCCAGGTCCCAAATCTCCCCAAAATCCAAACCCTAAAATCTCAAATCCCCCAAACCCTAAATGTCAAATCCCAAACCTCAAATCCCCCCAAAATCCAAACCCTAAATCCCAAATCTCCCAAACCCTAAATCTCAAATCCCCCAAACCCCAAATCCCCCCAAAATCCAAACCCTAAAATCTCAAATCCCCCAAACCCAAAATCCCCCAAAATCCAAACCCTAAATCCCAAATCCCCCAAACCCCAAATCCCCCAAAATCCCCCAAAATCCAAACCCTAAAATCTCAAATCCCAAATCCCCCAAACCCTAAATGTTAAATCCCCCAAACCCCAAATCTCCCAAATCCCCCAAACCCTAAATCTCAAATCCCCAAATCCCTCAAAATCCAAACCCTAAAATCTCAAATCCCCCAAACCCTAAATGTCAAATCCCAAACCTCAAATCCCCCCAACCCCAAATTCCCCAAACTCCAAACCCCAAATCCCCAAAATACAAACCCCAAACTCTACATTTCAAATCCCACAACCCCCAGGTCCCAAATCTCCCCAAAATCCAAATTCCCCAAATCTCAAATCCCAAATCCCCCAAACCGTAAATGTCAATCCCCCAAAATCCAAACCCTAAATCTCAAATCCCAAATCCCCCAAACCCTAAATCTCAAATCTCCCAAACCCAAATCCCCCAAAATCCAAATTCCCCAAATCTCAAATCCCAAATCCCCCAAACCCTAAATTTGGGAAAATGGAGCCTGGTTTGAGCCCAGGCTGATCCCATTTGGAGCCAATCCTGGATCCCAAAAATTTGGGAAAAACTTGGGAAACCCCAACCAAACAAAACCCCAAAAACTTTGAGAACCCCGGGGATTTTTGGGATGCAGAGCTTTGGGAAAATCTGAATTTTTGGGATCCAGGGAATTCCTGGAAATGGAGCCCAAATTCCAAAAAAAAAAAAAAACCACCTCAGAAAAAAAACCCCAAAAAACCAAAATCCCAAAGCAGAATCTCCAAAACGTTGGGAATTTTTAGGATCCAGGGAATTCCTGAATACCCCTTCCCCAAAATTTCGAATTTTCCCATCTCCCAAACTCAATAAAAACCTCAGAAAAAAAAAAAAAAACCCAAACCAAAATCTTCCCCCCCCCAAAAAAAAAAACCAGCGTCGCTTTTCTGTTAAAAGATTTTTATTTAACGTTTTCAATTCGAGGTAAAATACTTTTATTTTTCAGGTTTTTTTTTTTTTTTCAGTTTTTTTTTCCATTTTTAAATTTTTCAACTTCCATAACAAAATATGGAGCTATGGGATACCCCTGGAAAAAAATATGTATATTATCCATAAATTTCTCTAGCATTCCATCATATATATATATAATATATATATGCAACCCTTTTTTAAATCTGATTTTTTTAATAGAAATTGGAATTTTTTAAAGGCACAAATTTCGGATTTTTTGTCTTTTTTTTTTTTTTGTTATTTTTTTTTTGCCCCTCTACTTTACACCCTATTTACAAAGCTCCCAATCCCAAAAAAATTCCATCAAATTTTTTTTTTTTTTTTCCCGATGGATTCCTGTTGGATTCTCACCGGGAGAGTTCAAATCCCTCCAAATCCCTCCAAAAAAAAAAAAAAATTAAAATAAAATACAATAAAATAAAGTTTTTTTTTATTTAACCCTTCAAAAAAAAAAAAAAAAAAAAGAGCGTAAATATTTAAAAAGCGCTAAAAAAATCAAAGTTTTTTTCCGGGAAAATCCAAAATTTTCCCGGATTTTTTGATGATTCCAACCGAGAGAAAATTCCTGGGTTGGTTTTTTTTTTCAATCCCACCAGGATGTGAAAAAAAAGAAAGAAACCAACGGAAAAAACAGCTTAAAATAATAAAAAACCTCAACATAATTATAGAATAAATAAAAAAAATCTGGGACAACCCCATTAATGCTGTTGAATTTTTTTTCCCCCTCCTTTTTTTTTTTGGAGGGGGGGGTGTCCCATCAAGAAATCTTTTTTTTTTTTTTTTTTTAAAATTTTTTTTTGTTTTTTACATTTTTCCTACAGATTTGCTACGAATAAGAAGCGAAATGAACAAAAAAAAAAAAAAAACCAAAAAAAAAACAAAACAACAACAAAAAAAACCCCAAATAAAACCAAAAAAATGCTGGAAAAACGGGATCATGCTCCGGGGAAAATTCATCCAGGAGAGAATTCCAACCATTCCCAACTTCCCGAGGGTTTTTGTTTTTTCTTATTAAATCATTTGGCACGTTGGAATTTTAGGAATTTTTCCTTGAAATCCGATTTTTTTTTTTCTGTAAAATTTCAATTTTTTTTCCTGTAAAATTTTGATCTTTTTTTTTCCCTCCATTAAATCAGTTTTTTTTTTTAACATTTCCTTCTCCTCTTCCTGCTTTTTTTATTTTTCTTTTTCCTTCCTCTTCCTCCTTTTTTTTTTTTTCCATCGTCCTGAGTCCGGAATTCCCTGAACTCTCCCAAAATTTTTTTTTTAATATATTTTTATTTTTATTTTTTTTTCTTTGCTTTTTTGCAGTGCAACAGCTGTGAAAATAAACCAAAACATTCCCACCCTTCCCAAAAAAAAAAAAAAAAAAACCCAACCCCAATCCCAAATTCCATCCTGAAAATTCCTTTTTAAAGCCACAAAAATTCCAACTTTTTTTTTGTTTTTTTCCTGTTTCCCGTGGGATTTCACCTCGAATCCAGAGGATTAAAAGAAGGAAAAAATCCAGGATTTTTCCCCCTTTTTGTTTTTTTTTTTTTCCGACGGTTCCAGCACTTGGATTTGGGATCGGCGGCGGGAATTTCGGGAAAGGCCTCCTCGTGTAATTCCTGAGTTCATCCTTTTTTCATCCATTTCTTTCCTTTTTTTTTTTTTTTTTTTTTGGGATCATCCAGGGCTTTTCCACCCCAAAATTCTTTTTTTTTTTTTTTTTTTTTTTGGAACTCCACATTCCGAGAATCCCAAACCCGGCCGGGTTGGGAATTTGGGAATCGCTCCCGGTTCTTGTTCCAGCAGGGAAATTTGATTTTTTTTAGTTTTTTTTTTAACTCTTTTCCCTCAGAATTCCCAAAATTTGTGCTCTGAGAGCGAATCCTTGGGAATTTTCAGCTCCATGGCAGAGTTTTCCGAGGATTTCCCCGCTGGCAGCACAATCCAGAGCTGATGGAATTCTGCAGGATTTGGGATTTTCCTCCCCAGGAAGGATCCATGAAATCCGGAAAAAATTCCCAGAAAAAGTCCAAACGTGGTTTTTTTTTTTTTTTTTTAAGGCATGAGTTCAAATGGGGAGAGAAAAAAAAAAATAAAAAAAATTTCTGGGAATTCCGGCATTCCCGGGACTCACCACAATCATTCCAGCGTTCCTTCCAAGCATTCCCAAAAAAAAAAAAATTTTTCCACCCACACGGATTCCAGAGCAGAAAAAAAAAAAACTCTCGCTCTGGGTATATACGGAAAAATAAAAAATGAAAATAAACCCAAAATCAAAATAAAAATAAAAATAAACCCCAACATTTTTAATGCGTTAGGATTAAAGGCATCCGGTTAATTTTGTGTTATTCCCGTTCCCATTCCCTGAAAAAGTTTGGAGAGTTTTGCTCATGGCTTCTGAGAGAGAGAAAAAAAAAAAAATGGGAAAAGGGGAATTTTTTTTCCCGGAATTCCGCCGGGAATGACGCGGGCTCCATCCCGATTTTCTGAGTCTTTCCTGAATTTTTTTTTTTTTTAATTTCCCCCCCCTCCCATCCCAACCCTGCTGTGTGGACAGTGCAAAATTCCCGATGCAAAATTCCCAAGCTCTTCCTTTTCCCAAAACAAAACAAAACAAAACAAAAAAAAAACCGAAGCAGTTTTTGGATGGTCGGGAAAACGTCACATCCATTAAAAAAAACAACACAAAACCACCAAAATTCCCAAAAAAACCCGCCCGCCCTCGCTGGATTTGGAGATTCCCGATGTCCCAAAATCCTCGGGAATGAGGAATTTCCTCCACCCCAGTCCTGAAGCTTTGAGCCGGCTTTTCCCGGGAAAACCCAGCCTTGGGAATTCCCGGGCGTCTTCACCTTCGAACAACAACAACAACAAAAAAAAAAACCCCAAAAAAAACCACAAACAAAAAAAATCCCTTCCCTCCTCCCCCAAAATTCCCCAAAAATCTACCCCGCCCCCTCCCCCGCCGTTATCCCGAACTGCTCTGCAACCTTGCTACATAAATACACGGATTTTTCCGGGCGTTTTCCAAGGTTTTTGTGTTTTCCAGGCGGGATTAGGTGTCGGAGGCGGCGGCCACGGCTTTGGGGAGGTGCCAGATGCCGTTTTGCCGGGAATCCTCGGGAATTTCCTGCCGGGAATCTCCGTTCCAGCGCCGCTTCAGGCGCAGCTTGGGCGGCATCAGGGCGTCCTCCCTCTTCTCCTGATTGCCGCAATCTCCGGAGGAATCCCGCGATGCTTTTTCAGCGTTTTCATCTCCGGATGATCCCGGCTGAGCAACAATCGGGGCCCACGCTGGAGGAGCAGCGGGCCGGGCAAAAACTGGGATTTTCTCCTCCTCTTCCTCCTGCTTACCCAACTTTTCCTCCTCCTCCTCCTCTTTCTCCACCTTGACTCTGGGCATTTGTGGGTTCGCCCCCTCAGGGCTCTCCAGCCTCTCGCGGTTTTTGCGGCCGGCAGGAGGAGGTTGGAGTTTAATGGGGAATTGCGGCTGCTCCTCCAGAGGCACCGGGCACTGCAGGGGAGGCACCACCAGCGGGTAGCGGGGGAAAGTCCGCGGGCTCAGGTGATAATTGAACACGGAGCACGCCTGCGAGTGCAGGTAATGCTTCATCTCCTCAGGGTTGAAGGAGAAGCAGCTGCTCCCCGCGAACGGGCTCAGCCCCGGTGAGGGGCTGTAAGAGAAAAGCGTCGGTGTCAGCGACAGCGCCGGTGAAATGGGAACGTTCAGCACATTCCCGGGGCGCCCCGGTAAAGGCGAGACGGCAAAAGGGCTGTGAGGGTGGTCGGGGAACATGCCGGGCCTGGAGAAAAGCGGCAGAACCACGTCGGGTTTGCGCTTGGGCCCCGCGGCGGCGGCGCCGGCGGCGCTGCCTGAGGGGTGAGACGGCGGCAGCAGCTCCCGGCGCCATTCCGCGGTGTTTTCATCCAAATCGGAGGATTCTCCCTTCCTGTCGGCCAGTGAGGAATCCCCCAGGCCCTCAGCGTGCGGCTGCAGCAGCGAGGCCGGCGGGAAGCGCGGCTGAGAGTCCTCGGTGGGCGAGTGAGGGTCCAGAGGGGGGAAGTGGAAGCGGGAGGAGGCGGTGGGGACGGGCGGGGCGCTCTGAGGGACCACGCCTGCAAAATGGGGAAAAAAATGAGTGAGGGGTGGTGGGATTGGTGGGAATGTTCGTGGAAATGTCTCAAGTGTTCGTGGAGATGTGTCAAATATCCATGGAGATGTCTCATCTGAGAGGGGAATTCATCGATCCATGGAAGTGTCTGAAATGTTCATGGAAAAACCTTAAATATCCATGGAAATGTCTGAAATATCCATGGAAATGTCTCAAATATCCATGGAAATGTCTCATATATCCATGGAAATCTCTCATCTGAGAGGGGAATTCATCAGTCCATGGAAATGTCTGAAATGTTAATGGAAATGCCCAAAATGCTCATGGAAATGCCCAAAATATCCATGGAAATGTCTTAAATGTTCATGGAAAAAAACCTCAAATGCCCATGGAAATGTCTGAAATATCCATGGAAATATCTGAAATATCCATGGAAATGCCTCAGATGTTAATGGAAATCCCTCATCTAAAAAGGGAATTCATCAATCCATGGAAAAACCTCAAATATCCATGGAAATGTCTCATTTAAGAAGGGAATTCATAAATCCATGGAAATGTCTGAAATATCCATGGAAATATCTGAAATATCCATGGAAATGCCTCAGATATTAATGGAAATCTCTCATCTAAAAAGGGAATTCATCAATCCATGGAAATGTCTGAAATACCCATGGAAATGTCTTAAATGTTCATGGAAATGCCTCAATATTCATAGAAATAATCTCAAGTGTTCATGGAAATAATCTTAAATGTTCATGGAAATAATCCTATATATCCATGGAAATGTCTCAATATTCATAGGGATAATCTGAAATGTTCATGGAAATAATCTCAAATATCCATGGAAATCTCTCATCTGATAGGAGGTTTTATCTATCCATGGAAAAACCTCAAATATTCATGGAAATATCTCAAATATTCATGGAGAAACCTCAAATATCCATGAAAATATCTGAAATATCCATGGAAATGTCTCAATTATTCATGGAGATAATCTCAAATGTTCACGGAAATCATCTCAAATGTTCATGAAAATATCTGAAATATCCATGGAAATCTCTCATGTGAGGGGAGATTTCATCAATTCATGGCAATGTCTCAAATATCCACGGAAATCTCACAAATATCCACCCAAATCCCTCCAATTCCCACCCAAATCTTTTAAATTCCCACCATAAAACTCCATGAAGGGGGGGGGAAATTAGTGAAAAATTAGTGAAAAACTAAATTCCAGGTTTGACATCCCAACCCCCCCACCCCAGCAGGAATTTAAAAAAAATTGGGATTAACCAAGAGCATTCCAAATTCTCCCAAATTATTTTTTTTTTATTTTTTTTTTTTTCCTCAGTGCCCCAGGGACAGGAGGGAGCAGGGAAAGGGAGCTGGGAACCGCCTGGACTCGTTTGCTCCGAGTTAATTACGGAATTAATTACAGCTCCAGACACGGCTTCCCACCCCCGCTTTTGGCTTGGAAAAGACATTCCCTTCTCTTAAAAAAAAAATAAAAATAAACCAAAACAAAATAACCCAGCAGGGCCCACACAGGTGAAGGAGACACCAACACCTGGAGGAATTTTTCCCTCGTTTTTTTGGCCTTCCTGGAGCTTTGGAAAAACAAAATTTCAGAGATTCCCTCAGGGAGGGGAGGTGGCTCTGGAGATGGCGCCGGACAGAGGCTCCAAGGAAAAAAAATTTCATTTTTTTCCCCACACAAAACCTGTTTTTTCTGCTTCCATCTTTATTTTTCCTGCTTTTTTCCCTGCTGGATTGCTGCTCCAGGCTTTTCCCATAGAAATCAGATGAGGATGGACCAAATTTTGGTGGAGAAAATTTTGGAATTTTTGGGAATAACAATTCCCAGCAGTTTTTTTATTTTTATAGATTAAATAATAACTGATTTCCCTACTTTTTCTGGTTTTTTCCTGCTTTTTTTCCTCTTGGTTTGGCCTTCCAGGCTTTCCCCTGGAGCAGCTTGTGCCAGGCTGGGCTTCACTAAATTGAGATTATTTTTGTGGAGAAAAATTTGGAAATTTTGGGAGTAATGACTTCCAGAGGTGTTTTTATTTTTATGGATTCAGTAATCACCAATTTCCCTACTTTTCCTGACTTTTTCCTGCTTTTTTTTCCTCCTGGTTTGGCCTTTCAGGCTTTCCCCTGGCCCAGGTCATGCTAGGCCGGGCTCAATAAATTGAATTATTTTGTGGAGAAAAGTTTAGAATTTTTGGGAATAACAATTTCCAGAGAGTTTTTTTACTTTTATAGATTAAATAATAACTGATTTCCCTACTTTTTCTGTTTCTTTTTCCTGCTTTTTTCCTCCTGGTTTGGCCTTTCAGGCTTTCCCCTGGCCCAGGTCGTGCTAGGCCGGGCTTCTCTAAATTGAATTTTTTTGTGGAGAAAAGTTTGGAATTTTTGGGAATAACAATTTCCAGCAGGTTTTTTTATTTTTATGGATTAAATAATCACTGATTTCCCTACTTTTTCTGGTTTTTTTCCAGCTTTTTTTCCCCCTGGTTTGGCCTTTCAGGCTTTCCCCTGGCCCAGGTCGTGCTAGGCCGGGCTTCTCTAAATTGAATTTTTTTGTGGAGAAAAGTTTGGAATTTTTGGGAATGACAATTTCCAGCAGTTTTTTTTATTTTTATGGATTAAATAATCACTGATTTCCCTACTTATCCTGGGTTTTTTTTTTGGCTTTTTCCCACTTTTCCTCCTGGTTTGGCCTTCCAGGCTTTCCCTGGCTCAGTTGGTGCTAGGCCGGGCTCAATAAATTGAGATTTTTTGAGGAGAAAAGTTTGGAATTTTTGGGAATTTCAACCTCCAGAGAAGTTTTCTATTTTTATGGATTAATTTCCCCACCTTGCCTGGATCAGGACAATCTCCCAGCTGTAAGAATTTTACTCTTAGGGGGTTTAATTAAAAAAAAAAAAATCCCCTAGGAAAAACCCTTTTCCCAAGAAACTGCTGCTGATAAACCCAGCAAAACTTTTTTTAGGACAAAAAAGGGACATTTATGCTGCATTCCCAAACTTTTCCTCATTATCCTGACTGTCTCCTCTAAGGAAAAATTCATTATTTTTATCCAAAATCCAAGAAATTCCCATTTTCCTCTGGGAACTGCTGCGACCCTATGGAATCCCTCACAACTCTGAGGCAAGAATGGGTTAAAAAAAGCAATTTTTGGTTGAAAATGAGCAAAAAAAAGGAGAAGAAAAGGGAGAAAAATCCATGGATTTTTTAAAAAAGGCTCCATAAACTCACCTGAGCCACTCAGGGATTGCATCCCAAGGTTGATCCTCTTATCCCATAATCCCAAAAAATCCCCAGGGAAAAACAAACCCTGATCCCACATCCCCCACAGCAGCTGGGATTTACTCCCAGATTTTTTTTCTTTTTTCTTTTTTTTCCAGCCTGGTTGTGATAATTCAATTTTTCAATTTTTTTTTATCACCCCCAGAATTCCCAAAATTCCCAAAATTCCCAGGGCTCACCATTGGGGCGGATGTTGATGAAGGGATAATTGGGCATCACTAATTTGTTGAAATTGAATTTGTAGGTGAATCTTTTCCCCTTGGTCTTGTGCAGGATCCTCTTGTTGTAGTAATATCTGAGAAGAAATGAAATTTTTAAAAAAAATGAGAAAAAAAAGATCAAAGCACTCAAAAATTCAGAATTCCTGGAGAATTCTTTTTCATTTTTCTGTTTAAATCAGAATGTGGAATTTTGAGTTGGAAAAAGCTCAAATGTCCTAAAAAAATCCAGAATTCTACCCCAACAGCCCAGTAAAATTCACCTAAAATTCCAGGTAGGAAAATAAACCAAAACCAAAAAAAAAACAAAACAAAAAAAAAAAAAAAAAAGGGGGGAACCATAAAAACAGAGAAAACAAACAAACAAAAAAAACAGGGGAAAAAAAAAAAGCCAAAACTCTCCCCCCTCCAAAAAAAGCAAACAAACAAACTCCAGGGCAAAACCCTCAAAAAACCAGGAAACCCCCCTGAAAATATATGGAAAAAAACCTAAAAAATAAGGGAAAAACCTCCCAAAAATAGGGAAAAAACTCTCTAAAATGGGGGGGAAAAACCCCAAAATATGAAAAAAATCTCCAAAAATAGTGGGGAAAATCCCCCCAAAAATAGGAAAAAAAACCCACTAAAAAGTGGGGGAAAAAAGCCACCATAAATAGGGAATAAAATGGAAAAAACCACAAAAAATAGGGGAAAACTCCAAAAAACCGCAGGAAAAAAACTGCCACAAAAAGAAAACAAACTTGCAAAAAACCAGAAAAAAATCCAAAAAAACCAGGAAAAAAAACCCCCCAAAACAGGAAAAAAACCCAAATCATCAGGAAAAAGAACAGAAAAAAATGCCAAAAAAACCCAGATAAAAAGGTCAAAAAAAGACAGGGAAAAAGTGCAAAAACCAGGAAAAAAACGCAAAAAACCAGGGAAAAAACCCACAATAAAACCAGGAAAAAAACCCTGCAAAAAAACAGGGAAAAAACATGCAGAAAAGTCAGGGAAAAAAAACCCCAAAAAACCAGGGAAAAAACTGCAAAAAAAACCCCAGGAAAAAAACCCACAAAAAACAGGAAAAAAACCCAGGAAAACCCAGGAAAAAGCCCAGGAAAAAACCCAGGAAAAAAACCCAGGAAGAAAACAGGAAGAAAAGCCAGGAAAAAAAGCCAGGAAAAAAACCAGAAAAAACCAGGAAAAAAAAAAAACCAAAAAACCCCCAAAAACCAGAAAAAAACCCACCAAAAAACAGGAAAAAACCCCAAAAAACCGGGAAAAAACCCGCAAAAAACCAGGGGAAAATCCACAAAAAAAGAGGGGAAAATCCACAAAAGACCAAGAAAAAACCCAAAAAAACACCAGGGAAAAATCCACAAAAAAAAGGGAAAAAACCCCCCAAAAAAAGGAAAAAACCGCACAAAAAAGAGGGAAAAAACAACAAAAAACCAGGAAAAAAACGACAAAAAAACAGGGAAAAAACAGAAAAAATCAGGGAAAAAAGCAGGAAAAAACCCGCAAAAAACAGGAAAAAAAAAAAAAACCCCAGGAAAATCCCACCATAAAACAGGAAAAAAACCCCAAAACAACAGGAAAAAACCCACAAAAAAACAGGAAAAACTCACCATAAAACAGGGAAAAAACCCTAAAAAAACAGGAAAAAACTGTAAAAAAACAGGAAAAAAAAGCAAAAAAACAGTGAAAAAACCACAAAAAAACAGGGAAAAAAATGCAAAAAACCAGGGAAAAATCCCCAAAGAACAGGGAAAAAAACCGCAAAAAACCAGAAAAAAATCCACAAAACCCAGGAAAAAAACCACAAAAAACCAGGAAAAAAACCCCCAAAAAAAGGAAAAAAAATGCAAAAAAACCAGGGAAAAAACAGCGAAAAAACCGCAAAAAACAGCGAAAAAAATGCAAAAAAACCAGAAAAAATCCCCCAAAAAACAGGAAAAAAACCCCCAAAAAAACGGGAAAAAAACCGCAAAAAAAGTGGGGAAAATCCACAAAAAAACCAGGAAAAACCCATCATAAAACAGGAAAAAACCACAAAAAACAGGAAAAAAAACCCCAAAAAAAAGGAAAAAAAAAACGCAAAAAAACCAGGAAAAACCCCAAAAAACCGGAAAAACCCGCAAAAAAACAGGGAAAAAACGCAAAAAAACCCAGGAAAAAATCTCACAAAAAAACCTGGAAAAACCCACCATAAAACAGGAAAAAAAACCCAAAACAAGGGAAAAAACCCACAAAAAACCAGGAAAAACTCACCATAAAAAGGGAAAAAAACCGCAAAAAACCCAGGGAAAAAACAGCGGAAAAAAACGCAAAAAACAGCGAAAAAACCCGCAAAAAGCAGCAAAAAACCAGCAAAAAACCAGGAAAAAAGCCCCAAAAAACCCCAAAAAAACCCCCAAAGAACCCCCCATGTGTGCTGACCTGAGGGCCCTGCTGAGCTTGTCGTAGTTCATCTGGGGCTTGCATTTCCTGCGGCCCCAGAGCCGAGCCACCTCATTGGGGTCCTTGATGGCAAAAAACCCACCCAAAACCAGGAAAAAAACCCAAAAAAAAGGGGAAAAAACCGCAAAAAAACAGGGGAAAATCCACAAAAAAAGGGAAAAAAACCCCAAAAAGCAGGGAAAAATCCACAAAAAAAAGGGAAAAAAACCCCAAAAAAGGAAAAAAACCCGCAAAAAAAACAGGGAAAAAACAGCGAAAAAACCCGCAAAAACAGCGAAAAAAACCACAAAAAGCAGCAAAAAACCAGCAAAAACCAGAAAAAAACCCAAAAAACCCCAAAAAAACCCCAAATAATCCCCCCATGTGTGCTGACCTGAGGGCCCTGCTGAGCTTGTCGTAGTTCATCTGGGGCTTGCATTTCCTGCGGCCCCAGAGCCGAGCCACCTCGTCGGGGTCCTTGATGACAAAAAACCCACCCAAAACAGGAAAAAAACCCAAAAAAAAGGGGAAAAAACCGCAAAAAAACAGGGGAAAATCCACAAAAAAACAAGAAAAAACCCCCAAAAAACAGGGAAAAATCCACAAAAAAAAGGGAAAACCCCCAAAAAACAGAAAAAAACCGCAAAAAAACCAGGGAAAAAACAGCGAAAAAAACCCACAAAAAACAGCGAAAAAAACCGCAAAAAGCAGCAAAAAACCAGCAAAAACAGGAAAAAAAAACCCCAAAAAATCCCAAATAATCCCCCAAGCAACCCCCCATGTGTGCTGACCTGAGGGCCCTGCTGAGCTTGTCGTAGTTCATCTGGGGCTTGCATTTCCTGCGGCCCCAGAGCCGAGCCACCTCGTCGGGGTCCTTGATGACGAACTCGCCGTACTCGCCCTGCTGCCAGGCGATGACGTGCCGGAACTCCTCCTTCTGCAGCAGCTCCAGGATGAAGTGCCACAGCTGGATCTGCCTCGAGCCAGGGCTGGATTCTGTCTTGTAAGCCCACTCTGGGAAATGGTAGCCTTGGGGGAGAAAATGGGGAAAAAAAAGTTAAAAAATGGGAAAAAAATGTGATTTTTTTTGGGGGGAAAAATTGGAAAAAAAATGTGATTTTTGGGGGAAAAATGGGGGGAAAATGTGATTTTTGGAGAAGAAGTGGGGGAAAAGTGGGGAAAAAGTGGGGGAAAAAGTGGGGGAAAAGTGGGGGAAAAGGGAAAAAAAGGGAAAAAAATTGGGGAAAAATTGGGGAAAAAGTGGGAAAAAAGTGGGAAAAAAGTGGGAAAAAGTGGGGAAAAAGTGGGAAAAATTTGGGGTAAAATTGTGGAAAATTTGGGGAAAAAATGGGAAAAATGGGAAATAAATGGGGGAAAAAATTGGAAAAAAAGGGGGAAAAAAGGGGGAGAAAAGGGAAAAAAAAGGGAAAAAAAAGGGGAAAAAAGGGAAAAAAAGGGGAAAAAAGGGAAAAAAGGGAAAAAAGGGGAAAAATGGGAAAAAAATGGGAAAAAAATGGAAAAAAGGGAAAAAAACCGGGAAAAAATGGGAAAAAATGGGAAAAAATTGGGGAAAATTGGGAAAAAATAGGAAAAAATGCTATTTTGGGTGGTGCTCATTAGGGTAGGAAGTGGAATTATTTTCAGTGTTCCATGTGGGAGCAGGGAAATCCAGATTTTTCCAACCATCTCCTCATTTCTGACTCCTACAAGTCACATTTTTCTTGGAAAATCCAGCCAAAAATAAAAAAAAAAAAAATCACTAAAACCCACAAAAAAAATCCCAGTAAAAACCATCAAAAATTGGTAAAATTTGCAGGAATTCCAGGAATTCCTGGTGCCTGGAATTCCATTCAATATTCCATGTGGGAAGAGGGAAATCCAGATTTCTCCTCACTTCTGGCTCTTTAAAATCCCATTTTTCTTGGAAAATCCATCTAAAAACACCCCAAAAATAGAAAAAAAAAAAAAAAAAAAGAAAAAAAAACCCACCAAAAATTGGTAAAACTTGGGTGGAATTTAATATTCCATGTGGGAGCAGAGAAATTCAGATTTTCCATCCATCTCTTCATTTCTGACTCTTTTAAATCCCATTTTCCTTGGAAAAATCCATCCAAAAACAGCAAAAAAAATCCACCAAAAAACCCACAAAAAACCATCAAAAATTGGTTAAACCTGGTTGGAATTCCAAAATTCAAAATTCCAGGAAAAAAAAATATTAAAAATAAAAATTAAAATCCCAGTTTGGGGGTGGGGATTTTTTGGGGAAAAATCCCTTTTTTTTTTCTCAGTGCCACCCACAAATCCCAAATCCAAAAAAAAAAAAAAAAAAAAAAAAAGAGAATAATTTGAATTTCAAACCCACCACCTCCTCCTTTTTTTTTTTTTTTCCTATCAGGGACTGGAAATTTTGGGAGAGGAGTGATGAATATTCCCAGGAAATTATTTTTAGGCTGGAAAAAAAAAATTAAAATTCAAATTAAAGATGGAAAAAGTCAGGGAATTCCTCACCCCCTCCTCCTTCGGGCTTGTCCACGATGCTGCAGCCAGCTTTCATTTTCTGCCTCCTGGGGGGAGAGAGAGGGGAAAAAATTGGATTATTTGGGGGAAAAAGGGGTGAAAAAAGGGGGAAAATAAGGGGAAAAAAAAGGGGGGGTAAGGAGGAAAAAAGGGGGGAAAAGGGGAAAAAAAAAAGGGGGGAAAAGGGAAAAAGAAAAGGGGAAAAATGGGAAAAAGGGGGGAAAAATAGGAAAAAACAGGAAATAAAAGGGGGGAAAAAAGGAAAAAAGAAACAAAAAGGAAAAAAAGGGGAAAAGGAAAAAAGGGGAAAAGGAAAAAAAAGGGGGAAAAAGGAAAAAAGGGGGGAAATGGGAAAAAATAGGAAAAAAACAGGAAATAAAAGGGAAAAAAGGAAAAAAGAAAAAGGAAAAAAGGGGACAAGGGGAAAAGGGGAAAAAGGGAAAAAAAGAGGAAAAAGGGAAAAAAGGGGGAAAAATAGGAAAAAAACAGGAAATAAAAGGAAAAAAAGAAAAAAAAAGGAAAAAAGAGGGAAAAAGAGAAAAAAGAGGGAAAAAGGGAAAAAGGGGGAAAAAGGGAAAAAAAGGGGGAAAAATAGGAAAAAACCAAAATAAAAGGGGAAAAAGGAAAAAAAAAAGAAAAGGGGAAAATGGAAAAAAGGGGAAAAAAGGAAAAGGAAAAAATAGGAAAGAAAAAGGCAAAAAGGAAAAGGGAAAAAAAGGGGGCAGAAAAGGGGGGAAATAAGGGAAAAAGAAAAGGGAAAAATGGGGGAAAGGGAAAAAAATGGCAAAAGAAAAGGGAAATTTCCCTGCCTGGAATTGCAGGAAGGAGACAAAACAAACCCTGCTCAGTTCCCAGACAGGTTCTGCTGCCAAAATGCACAGCTGGAGCTCAGCCAGATGTGCCAGGGGAAGGGGGGAGGGGAAATGGGGGAAAAATGGGAAAAAATGGGGGAAAAATGGGGATAAAATGGGGATAAAATGGGGGAAAATGGGGAAAATGGGGATAAAATGGGGATAAAATGGGGGAAAATGGGGGAAAATGGGGAAAAATGGGGGAAAAATGGGGGAAAAATGGGGGAAATGGGAGGGGAAAAATGTGGGGAAAGTGGAAAAAGGGATAAAAAGGGAAAAATAAGGCAGGGAAAAGGGGAAAATAGGAAAAAGGGGAATAAAAAAGGGAAATAAAGGGAAATAAAATGGGGGGAAGCAGGAAAAGGGGAAAATGAGGGAAAATAGCAGGGAAGGGGAAATGAGGGAAAATATGGGGAAAAAAAAAAAAAGAAAAGAAAAGAAAGAAAGAAAAGAAAAAGAGAAAAGAAGGAGGAAGGGAAGGGAAGGGAAGGAAAAGGAAAGGAAAGGAAAGGAAAGGAAAGGAAAGGAAAGGAAAGGAAAGGAAGGAAAGGAAAGGAAAGGAAAGGAAAGGAAAGGAAAGGAAAGGAAAGGAAAGGAAAGGAAAGGAAAGGAAAGGAAAGGAAAGGAAAGGAAAGGAAAGGAAAGGAAAGGAAAGGAAAGGAAAGGAAAGGAAAGGAAAGGAAAGGAAAGGAAAGGAAAGGAAAGGAAAGGAAAAGGAAAAGGAAAAGGAAAAGGAGAAGGGAAAGGAGAAGGGAAAGGGGTGAAATCGCAGCTGTTGGGATTTCCAAAAAATGGGATTTGGGGAGGGACCAGAAACCAAAGGAAATTCTGGGATTGGGAACTGAACCAAAGGAGGTTCTGGGATTGGGAATAAATCAAAGATTTCTGGGATTGGGAATTGAACCAAAGGAGATCCCTGGGAAGGATCCGAGATCACCAAGAGGGACCCGAGACCCCCAAAATGAACCAGAGACCCCCAGAATAAACCAGAGACCCCAAAATGAACCAGAGACCCCCGGGATCAACAGGAGACCTCCGACATTAACGGAGACCCCCGGGATGAACCGGAGACCCCCGGGCTCAACCAGAGACCCCCGGGATCAACAGGAGACCTCCGACATTAACGGGAGACCCCCGGGACGAACCGGAGACCCCCGGGATCAACAGGAGACCTCCGACATTAACCGGAAACCCTCAGGAAGAACCGGAGACCCCCGGGATGAACCGGAGACCCTCCCCCCACCCCAGAGCGGCTCCATCTCCCCCCGCCCCGTGTCCCCTCTCCCGTCCCGGTTCCCCCGCGGGCCCCGCCAGCCCCGGGAGAAGCTTCAAAGGCCCCAAATGGCCGCCGGGAGGGGCCGGCAGGCGCCGAGGAGGCGGCGGCGGCGGCGGCGGCGGGGCCGGGGCTCTCCCTCCCTCCCTCCCTCCCTCCTCTCTCGCTGTTCCTCCCTCTCTTTTCTCTCTCCCCGTTAGAGCCGCTCCGAGCCTGTCCCGGCCTGCCCGGCCCGGCCCCAGCCCCGGGCGGTGCCGGTGCCGCTCCCCCTCCCCGAGCCACCCCCGGAGCGGAGCCGCCGCCAGCCGGGGCCTCCCACGCTCCGCGCACCGGCAAAGCCCCGCTCGCTTCCCCCTCCGGTCCCCCTCGGTTCTTTCTCGGTCTCTGGTTGCCCCCCACCCACTCGGTAACGGGGGGGGGGATCGGTGTTTACGCCACCCCCGGTAAGCGGAGGGGGGTTCTGGCTAATCCCCGCCCCCTCCCGGATCCGCCTGCTCGGTGTTTTTGTGTTTATCCAACCCCCCCCTTCCCCTCCTCCGGTAACCGGGACCCCCCCTCGCTTAACGGGGGCTCCGCTTTGGCTCTCCCCGCCTTGAGCTCCCCGTTTTAGCTCCCGTTCCGCCCTTCCAGGGGGGGTTCTCCTTTATCCTAAACCCTTCAGCCCCTCCGGTAAGTCCCGGTAATTCCACCCCCACCCCAAAATCCCGCATCGCCCCCCGTGTTCCTCCCCCCACGGGACGCACCTGCGGGGGCGGCGCGGGCCGGGAGCAGCGAGGCGGGTTCCGGGAGAAGGAGGAGGAGGAGGAGGAACGGGAAGGGAGGAGGGAAACGGGGAAGGAGGCGGGCGGGGAGGGGAAGGGGGGGGCGGATCGTTCCCGGTTGTGCGGGGCGGGGGAGAGGAGGGCGCTTCGCTTCTGCTGCCGGCGCCGCTTTTCCCGCTGCTGCTCTTGGTGGTGGCGCCGCCGCCGCTTTTTCTTCTTGTTCTCCTCCTTTCTTTCTTCTTCTTCTTCTTCTCCTCCTCCTCCTCCCGGTGCCTCCCCCGCGCCGCCGCCGCCGCCGCCGGAACCGGAACCGCCGCCGCCGCCCACGCGCTTCCGGGCAGCGCGCGCGCCCACGCACTTCCGCTTCCGGTCCCGGGAAAGGGGGGGGGGGAGAGGCGGGAGCGCGCGCGCGGGAAACGCCCCCTCCCCTCATAAACAAACAGCGCCTGAAAAACAGCCAGAGCGGGTCGGGATGGAGCTAAGACCGGCCCAAACCGGCCCAAACCAGGCCAAAAACGAGTCAAAAAAATCCAAATCAAACAGGGCTAAAAAATCAGAGCCAAAAAGGGCCTAAAAAGCAGCGAGAGCGGGTCGGGATGGAGCTAAAACTGCCCCAAACCAGCCCAAACCAGGCCAAAAACGGGTCAAAAAATCCAAATCAAACAGGGCTAAAAACTCAGAGCAAAAAGGGCCTAAAAAGCAGCGAGAGCGGATCGGGATGGAGCTAAAACCGGCCCAAACCAGCCCAAACCAGGCCAAAAGCGGGTCAAAAAAATCCAAATCAAACAGGGCTGAAAAATCAGAGCCAAAAATCAGAGCCAAAAAGGGCTTAAAAAACAGCGAGAATGGGTTGGGATGGAGCTAAAACTGCCCCAAACCGGCCCAAACCAGGCCAAAAACGGGTCAAAAAAATCCAAATCAAACAGGGCTAAAAAAACAGAGCAAAAAAGGGCTTAAAAAGCAGTGAGAGCGGGTCGGGATGGAGCTAAAACCGGCCCAAATCAGGCCAAAAACGGGTCAAAAAATCAAAATCAAACAGGGCCTTAAAAAAAGAGCCAAAAATCAGAGCCAAAAAGGGCCTAAAAAGCAGCGAGAGCGGGTCGGGATGGAGCTAAAACCGGCCCAAACCGGCCCAAACCAGGCCAAAAACGGGTCCAAAAATCCAAATCAAACAGGGCCTTAAAAACAGAGTGAAAATGGGTCGGGATGGAGCTAAAACTGAGCCAAAAAGGGCCTTAAAACCAGAGGGAGGAAGGATCAGGATGGAGCTAAAACCATCCAAAAATAGCCCAAAACAGGCCGAAACCGGCTCCAAAAAATCCAAATCAAACAGGGCTAAAAACCAGAGCCAAAAATCAGAGCCAAAAAGGGCTTAAAAAACAGCGAGAATGGGTTGGGATGGAGCTAAAACTGCCCCAAACCGGCCCAAACCAGGCCAAACCAGGCCAAAAATGGCTCAGAAAATCCAAATTAAACAGGGTTAAAAACCAGAGCCAAAAATCAGAGCCAAAAAGGGCCTGAAAAGCAGCAGGGACGGGTTGGGATGGAGCTAAAACTGAGCTAAAATAGCCCAAAAACGGCTCAAAAATCCAAATTAAACAGGGCTGAAAGCCAGAGTGAAAATGGGTCAGGCTGGAGCTAAAACTGAGCTAAAGCAGGCCCAGAATGGAGCCAAAGCCAGGCCTAAAGCAGGCCCAAACACCCCAAATCCTGCCCCAAACCCCCAAATCCTGCCCCAAACACCCCAAATCCTGCCCCAAACACCCCAAATCCTGCCCCAAACCCCCCAAATCCTGCCCCAAACACCCCAAATCCTGCCCCAAACCCCCAAATCCCCCAAAATCACCCCAAAACCAGCCCTGAACACCCCAAAACCAACCCTAAACACCCCAAATCCTGCCCCAAAACCAACCCCAAAGCCCCCCAAAACTCCAGAGAACCCCCCAAAACCAGCCCCGAACACCCCCAAACTCCCCAAATCCAGCCTTGAAACAGCCCCAGAACCAACCCCAAAACTGCCCAAATCACCCCAAAACCTCCCAAATCACCCCCAAATCACCCCAAAATTCCCCAAATCACCCCAAAACTCCCCCAAAACTCCTCAAATCACCCCAAAAACTCCCCAAATCACCCCCAAATCACCCCAAAATTCCCCAAATCACCCCCAAATCACCCAAAACTCCCCAAATCACCCCAAAACTTCTCAAATCACCCCAAAACTCCCCCAAATCACCCCCAAATCACCCAAAACTCCCAAAATCACCCCAAAAACTCCCAAATCACCCCCAAATCACCCCAAAATTCCCCAAACTCCCCCCAAACTCCCCAAATCACCCCAAAATCACCCCCAAACTCCCCAAATCACCCCAAAACCAACCCCAAAATCACCCCAAAACTCCCAAAATCCCCAAATCACCCCCAAATCACCCCAAAACTTCTCAAATCACCCCAAAATCACCCCAAATTCCCCAAACCCCCCCAAACGAGCCCCAAACGTCGCCACCGTTGATTTGTTTATTCGCTGTTATTTACACGGCAGTGCGGGTGGGGGAGGGGCGCGGGACACGCCCCTCTCTGTCGCGACAGCGGCGACAGAGGGGGCGGGGGGGAGGGGGGAGGGGCTGCCCGTGGCTGTTCCCAAATTTCCCCCATCCCGAAATTCCCCGGGAGCACCCAGGGACCCCCCAAAAAATTCCCGGGGACCCCCAAAAATTCCTGGGACCCTCCAGAAAATTCCCAGGGGACTCCCCAAAAATTCCCGAGGAACCCCAAAATTCCTGGGAACCCCAAAATTCCCAGGGACCCCAAAAATTCCTGGGAACCCCAAAATTCCGGGGACCCCCAAAAATTCCTGGGACCCCCAAGAAATTCCTGGGACTCCCAAAAATTCCCGGGGAACCCCAAAAATTCCCAGGGACCCCCCAAAAAATTCCCGGGGACCCCCAAAAATTCCCGGGGACCACTCTGGGACCCCCCCCCCTTAAAATAGGCAGTGAGCATCCAGGGATCCCCCCAAATTCTTGGGGACCCCCCCAAAACTGGCAGTGAGCACGCGGGGACCCCCCAAAATTCCCGGGGAGCGCCCAGGGATCCCCTTCCCCCCAAAATCTCCGGCAGGGAACGGGGGGAACCCCAAAAATTTTGGGGGTCGGGAGGGGGAAATCTCAATTTGTGGGGGTTCCCTGACCCCCCAAAACATGCGGGGGGACCCCAAAATCCCCCGGGGACCCCCCAAAATTCCAACCCCACCACCTCTAATCGGGATCCCCCTCCCCAAAATCTCAGTCTCAGGCAGGGAATGGGGGGAACCCCAAAAATTTTGGGGGTCGGGAAAAGTCAAATCTGTCCGGTTGTGGGGCCAGGGTGATCTGCGTACCCCAAAACATGCGGGGACCCCCCAAAATCCCTCAGGGACCCCCCAAAATCCCCCGGGGACCCCCCAAAATCCCAACCCCGCCACCTCCGATCCGGATCCCCCTCCCCAAAATCTCCGGCAGGGAACGGGGGGAACCCCAAAAATTTTGGGGGTCGGGAGGGGGAAATCTCAATTTGTGGGGGTTCCCTGACCCCCCAAAACATGCGGGGACCCCCCAAAATCCCTCAGGGACCCCCCAAAATTCCAACCCCGCCACCTCTAATCGGGATCCCCCTCCCCAAAATCTCAGTCTCAGGCAGGGAAATGGGGGGAACCCCAAAAATTTTGGGGGTCGGGAAAAGTCAAATCTGTCCGGTTGTGGGGCCAGGGTGATCTACGTACCCCAAAACATGCGGGGACCCCCAAAATCCCTCAGGGACCCCCAAAATCCCTCAGGGACCCCCCAAAATTCCAACCCCGCCACCTCTGATCCGGATCCCCCTCTCCAAAATCTCAGGCAGGGAATGGAGGGAACCCCAAAAATTTTGGGGATCGGGAGGGGGAAATCTCAATTTGTGGGGGTTCCCTGACCCCCCAAAACATGCGGGGACCCCCCAAAATCCCACCCCTACCACATGTAATTGGGATCCTGCTCCCCAAAATCTCAGTCTCAGGCAGGGAATGGGGGGAACCCCAAAAATTTTGGGGGTCGGGAAAAGTCAAATCTGTCCGGTTGTGGGGCCAGGGTGATCTTTGTACCCCAAAACATGCGGGGACCCCCCAAAATCCCTCAGGGACCCCCCAAAATCCCCGGGACCCCCCAAAATCCCCCGGGGACCCCCCAAAATCCCAACCCCGCCACCTCTGATCGGGATCCCCCTCCCCAAAATCTCAGTCTCAGGCAGGGAACGGGGGGAACCCCAAAAATTTTGGGGATCGGGAGGGGGAAATCTCAATTTCTGGGGGTTCCCTGACCCCCCAAAACATGCGGGGACCCCCCAAAAATCCCTCAGGGACCCCCCAAAATCCCACCCCCACCACCTGTGACCGGGATCCCCCTCCCCAAAATCTCAGGCAGGAATTGGGGGGACCCCCCGGATTTTGGGGGGGCTCCGGGCGGGTTTTGGGGTTCGGGCTTTGGCACAGGACGCTGCTCAGCCCTTCGGGAGCTGCCGGCGCTGCGGGGCCTGCGGGGCAGTTTTGGGGGGTCGGGGGTCCCCAAAAAAGCGAGGAGACCCCAGCACCGGTCCCGTTGATAGGGGCAGCCCCCCCCGAACCCCCAAATCCCATTTTTGGGGGTCCCCAAACCCCCAAATCCCATTTTTGGGATCGTTCCAACCCCTCCAAGCCTTTAATTCCCAATTTTGGGGTCTCAGGTGCCCCCCCCAAATTCCCTTTTTTTTGGGGTCACCCCAACCCTTTAACCCCGAATTTTTTGGGGTCCCCCAAATCTCCATTTCTGGGGACACCCCAACCCTTTAACCCCAATTTTGGGGACCCCAAATGTCCGTTTGGGCTCACCCCAACCCTTTAACCCCGCATTTTTTGGGGTCCCATTTTTGGGGTACAACCCCCCCTCCCCAACCCTTTAATTCCCAATTTTGGGGTCTCAGGTGCCCCCACAAAATTCCCTTTTTTTGGGGTCACCCCAACCCTTTAACCCCGCGTTTTTTGGGGTCCCCCAAATCTCCATTTCTGGGGACACCCCAACCCTTTAACCCCAATTTGGGGCCCCCCCCTTCCCCGTTTTTGGGGACACCCCAACCCTTTAACCCCGAATTTTCTGGGGTCCCATTTTTGGGGTACAATCCCCCCTCCCCAACCCTTTAACCCCAATTTTGGGGACCCCCAAATGTCCGTTTTGGGCTCACCCCAACCCTTTAACCCCGCATTTTTTGGGGTCCCATTTTTGGGGTACAACCCCCCCTTCCCAACCCTTTAATTCCCAATTTTGGGGTCTCAGGTGCCCCCCCAAAATTCCCTTTTTTTGGGGTCACCCCAACCCTTTAACCCGGCATTTTTTGGGGTCCCCCAAATCTCCATTTCTGGGGTCACCCCAACCCTTTAATTCCCAATTTTGGGGTCCCCCAAATTCCCTTTTTTGGGCTCACCCCAACCCTTTAACCCCGAATTTTTGGGGTCCCGTTTTGGGGTACAACCCCCCCTTCCCAACCCTTTAATTCCCAATTTTGGGGTCTCAGGTGCCCCCCCAAAATTCCCTTTTTTGGGGTCACCCCAACCCTTTAACCCCGAATTTTTTGGGGTCCGATTTTTGGGGTACAATCCCCCCTCCCCAACCCTTTAATTCCCAATTTTGGGGTCTCAGGTGCCCCCCCAAAATTCCCTTTTTTTTGGGGTCACCCCAACCCTTTAACCCCGCATTTTTTGGGGTCCCGTTTTTGGGGTACAACCCCCCCTTCCCAACCCTTTAACCCCAATTTTGGGGTCCCATTTTTGGGGTACAATCCCCCCTCCCCAACCCTTTAATTCCCAATTTTGGGGTCTCAGGTACCCCCCCAAAATTCCCTTTTTTTTGGGGTCACCCCAACCCTTTAACCCCAATCTTGGAGTCTCAGGTGCCCCCCCAAAATTCCCTTTCTTTGGGGACACCCCAAAATTTTGGGGTCCCATTTTTGGGGTACAACCCTCCCTCCCCAACCCTTTAATTCCCAATTTTGGGGTCCCCCCCCTCCCCGTTTTTGGGGTCCCCTCACCTAAGTCACCTCCTCGGCCGTGTCCCCCGGGGCTCCCTGCCCCCGCTCCGCGCCCCCCGCGGCACCTCCGGCGCTTTTTGGGGGGCTCCTCTCACTTTTTGGGGGTTCCTGGGGGGCCTCGGGGGGGCTGGGACCCTGTGGGGTGAAATTTGGGGGGGCTACTGAGGGACCCCCACCCCAAATCCTCCAAAATCCGTGGATTTTTGGGGTCCTCCTCCCGGATTTGGGGTCCCCCCTCGGATTTTTGGGGTCCCCCCTCGGATTTTTGGGGTCCCTCCCGAATTTTGGGGTCCCCCTCGGATTTTTGGGGTCCCCCCTCGGATTTTTGGGGTCTCCCCTCGGATTTTTGGGGTCCCCCCTCGGATTTTTGGGGTTCCCCTCGGATTTTTGGGTCCCCCTCGATTTTGGGGTCTCCCCTCGATTTTAGGGTCCCCCTCGGATTTTGGGGTTCCCCTCGGATTTCAGGGGTCCCCACTCGGATTTTTGGGTTCCCCTCGATTTTGGGGTTCCCCTCCCGATTTTTGGGTTCCCCCTCGATTTTTGGGGTCCCCCCTCGGATTTTTGGGGGTCCCCCCTCGGATTTGTGGGGTCCCTCCCGAATTTTTGGGGTCCCCCCTCGGATTTTTGGCGTCCCTCCCGATTTTTGGGTCCCCCCTCGGATTTTTGGGGTTCCACCCATTTTTGGGGTCCTTCCCGAATTTTGGGGTCCTTCTCTGATTTTTGGGTCCCCCTCAGATTTTGGGGTCCCTCCCGAATTTTTGGGTCCCCCTCAGTTTTGAGGATCCTCCCGAATTTTCGGGTTCCCTCCCGATTTTTGGGGTCTCCCCTCGGATTTTTGGGGATCCCTCCCGAATTTTTCGGGTCCCCTCCCGATTTTTGGGGTCCCCCCTCGGATTTTTGGGGATCCCTCCCAATTTTTGGGGATTCTCACCATTTCTGGGGACCCCCTCAAGCTTTTTGGGACCCCTCCCGTTTTTTGGGGACCCCCCTAAAAATTTTTGGGGCCCCTCCCACTTTTTGGGATTTCCCGCATTTTTTGGGGGTTTGTTTTTTTTGGGGGGGACCCCCGTGACTTTTGGAATTTTTTTATAATTCCCATTTTTTTTTAGGATTCTCTTTTTTTGTTTTTTTTGTTTTTTTTTTTTGGGGGTTTGGGTTTTGGTTTTTTGTTTTGTTTTTGGTGCCTTTTTTTTTTTTTTTTTTTTGTGATTTCTGTCATTCTTTTGGGAATTCCCTCATTTTGGGGCTTGTTTTTTTGGGGACCCTGTGACTCTTGGTTTTTTTTTTTTTAGGTTTTTTTGGTGCTTTTTTGGTTTTTTTGTGGTTTTTTTTTTTTTTTTTGTGATTTCTGTCATTCTTTTGAAATTCCCTCATTTTTGGGGGCTTGTTTTTTTGGGGACCCCTGTGACTCTTGGAATTTTTTTTTTTTTTTTTGGTTTTTTTTTTGGCTTTTTGGTTTTGGGTGCTTTTTTTTTTTTTTTTTTGTGATTTCTGTCATTCTTTTGGGAATTCCTCATTTTTTGGGGTTTGTTTTTTTTTTAGGGGACCCCGTGACTTTTTTTATAACTCCCATTTTTTTAGGATTTCTCTTTTTTTTTTAGGTTTTTTTGGTGGGTTTTTTTTTTTTTTTGGTGTTTTTTTTGTGATTTCTGTCATTCTTTTGGGAATTCCCTCATTTTTGGGGGTTTGTTTTTTTATAACTCCCATTTTTAGGATTTCTCTTTTTTTTTGTTTTTTTGGTTTTTTTTTTGGTGCTTTTTTTGGTTTTTTGGGTGCCTTTTTTTTTTTTTTTTTTATGATTTCTGTCATTCTTTGGGGAATTCCCTCCTTTTTTTGGGGACCCCCGGTGGGTTTTGGGGGTCCCCACCTGGTCGTTGCCCTCGGGGGGGCTCCTGCAGACGTCGCTGAATTGCGGCTCCCCGGGACTCTCCTCGGGCGGCGCCGTGGGGGTGGCGGCTGGGCGGGGAAAAATGGGAATATGGGAATTTTGGGAAAAAATACAGGGGAAAATACGGGGAAAAATGGGGAAAAAAATACAGGGAAAAATGGGGAAAAATACAGGGAAAAATACAGAGAAAATTGGGGAAAAATACAGGGAAAATTGGGAAAAATACAGGGAAAATTGGGGAAAATACAGGGAAAATTGGGGAAAAAATACAGGGAAAAATACAGGGAAAATTGGAAAATACAGGAGAATTGGGAAAAATACAGGGAAAATTGGGGGAAAATACAGGAAAATAGAGGAAAAATACAGGGAAAAATACAGGGAAAATTGGGGAAAATACAGGGAAAAATAGAGGGAAAATTGGGAAAAATACAGGAGAATTGGGAAAAAATACAGGGAAAAATACAGGGAAAATTGGGGGAAAATACAGGAAAAAATACAGGGAAAAAGGGAAAAAATAGAGGGAAAATTGGAAATACAGGGGGAAAATAGAGGGAAAATTGGGAAAAATACAGGGAAAAAATACAGGGGAAATTGGGGAAAATACAGAGAAAAAATATAGGGAAAATTGGGGGAAAATACAGGAGAATTGGGAAAATACAGGGGAAAATTTGAGGGAAAATTGGGAAAAAATACAGAGAAAATTGGGAAAAATACAGGGAAAAATAGAGGGAAAATTGGGGAAATACAGGGAAAATGGGGAAAAATAGAGGGAAAATTGGGAAAAAATACAGAGAAATTTGGGAAAAATACAGGGAAAAATACGGGGAAAAATACAGGGAAAATTGGGGAAAATACAGGGAAAATAGAGGGAGAATTGGGAAAAAATACAGGGAAATATAGAGGGAAAATTGGGAAAAAATACAGGAGAATTGGGAAAAATACAGGGAAAATTGGGGGAAATACAGGGAAAAATGGGGGAAATACAGGGAAAAATGGGGGAAATACAGGGAAAAAATACAGAGAAAATTGGGAAAAATACAGGGAAAAATGGAGGGAAAATCCAGGCAAAGCAGGTGACGCACCGGCCGCGGCCGCCTTGGCGCTCGTCACCCGCCAGCACCAGAAGGCGCCGCCCAGGCCCAGCGCCAGCAGGATGAGGGACAGCACCACGTACCCCGAGGTGGAGAAGGCCGAGGGGCCACCTGGGGCGGGACAGGGACAGGGACAGGGACAGGGACAGGGACAGGGACAGCAGTGTCACCGGGAGTGTCACCAGCAGCGACAGCCTCACTGCGGCACCCTCAGTGTCACCTGAGCCATGCCAAGCTCACTGTGGGACCCTCATCTGTGTCACACTCGGTGACACTCTGCTCTAGTGTCAGTGCCACCCTCACTGTGTCACCCTCATTGTCACCCTTAGTGCCACCCTCAGCATTTCACCCTCATTGTCACCCTTAGTGCCACCCTCAGCATTTCACCCTCAGTGTCACCATGAGTGTGTCACCCCCAGTGCCACCCTCACTGTTTCACCCTGAATGTCACCTCAGTGTCACCCTCAGTGTCACCTGAGCCATGCCAACCTCACCGTTTCACCCTGTGTCACCCCCAGTGTCACCCCACTGTCACCCTCACCTGTGTCACACTCAGTGTCACCCATCAGTGCCACCCCCAGGGTCACCCTGCCCTATTCCTGGTGTCACCCTCAGTGCCCCCCCAGTGTCACCCTCAGTGTCACCCCCAGTGTCACTCCCAGTGCCACCCTGCTCCATTCCCGGTGTCACCCTGCCCCACCCTCAGTGCCCCACCCAGTGTCACCCCCAGTGCCACCCAGCCTTGGTCCCAGTGCCACCCCCAGTGCCACCCTCAGTGTCACCCCCAGTGCCACCATCAGTGCCACCCTGCCTCATTCCCAGTGTCACTCCCAGTGCCACCCTATCCCCATCCTGGTGCCACCCCTAGTGTCACCCCCAGTGCCACCATCAGTGTCACCCTGCCCCATCCCCGTGCCCCACTCAGTGTCACTCCCAGTGCCACCCTATCCCCATCCTGGTGCCACCCCCAGTGCCACCCTGCCCCATTCCCAGTGTCACCCTCAGTGCCCCCCCCACTGTCCCCCCCCCAGTGTCCCGGTGTCCCCTCCCTGTCACCTCCTCCCTGGCACAGCTCCCTCAGCTGGAACCGCGCCACCTTCCAGTCGGCGGGGTTGCTGACGGTGCAGGCGTAGGTGACGTTGGTGGCCGCGGGTGGCAGTGCCACGCGCAGGGTGGTGCCGTCGGGGGACAGGCGGTGCCAGCCCGGGCCCAGCTCGCCCCAGGCCAGGCTGTCGCGCCGCCAGGTGACATTGACGGCGCCGCGGCCGCTGCCCTGGCACTGCAGCGTCACATTGCACCACTCGAGGGAGCTGGCCAGGAGCTGGGAGCGCGTGCGGGGCGGGCACCGACTCTGGGGACAGGGACAGGGACAGGGACAGCCCAGTGTCACCCAGTGTCACACAGGGAGCTGGCCAGGAGCTGGGAGCGCGTGCGGGGGGCGGGCACCGACTCTGGGGACAGGGACAGGGACAGGGACAGCCCAGTGTCACCCAGTGTCACACAGGGAGCTGGCCAGGAGCTGGGAGCGCGTGCGGGGCGCGGGCACCGACTCTGGGGACAGGGACAGGGACAGGGACACCCCAGTGTCACCCAGTGTCACCCAGGGAGCTGGCCAGGAGCTGGGAGCGCGTGCGGGGCGGGCACCGACTCTGGGGACAGGGACACCCCAATGTCACCCAGTGTCACCCAGGGGACACCCCAGTGTCACACAGGGAGCTGGCCAGGAGCTGGGAGCGCGTGCGGGGGGCGGGCACCGACTCTGGGGACAGGGACAGGGACAGGGACAGCCCAGTGTCACCCAGTGTCACACAGGGGACACCCCAGTGTCACACAGGGAGCTGGCCAGGAGCTGGGAGCGCGTCCGGGGGGCGGGCACCGACTCTGGGGACAGGGACAGGGACAGGGACACCCCAGTGTCACCCAGTGTCACACAGGGAGCTGGCCAGGAGCTGGGAGCGCGTCCGGGGGGCGGGCACTCGAGTCTGGGGACAGCACGGGGACACCCCAATGTCACCCAGGGGACAGGGACAGCCCAGTGTCACCCAGGCAGGGACCCAGGGACACCAGGGACCCCTGTCACCAGGGGAGCTGGCCACTGCAGCTCCAGGGGCACCCTCTGGACAGGACACCCAATGTCACCCAGGGACACCCCAATGGCACCCAGGGACACCGGGACCCCAAAAACCCCCTCAAGGCTCCAGTTGTGTCATTGGCCACCAACCCAGACTCACCCACCCACCACTCACCCAGCCACTAGCCAACCAACCCAACCCAACCCCACCAACCCAACCTCAACCCAACCCAACTCAAGCCCAACTCAACTCCCAACTCAACCCTCAACTCACCCACCACCCAACCCAACTCCAACTCAACCCAACTCAACCCAACCCAACTCAACCTAACTCAACCCAACCTAACCCAAACCCAACCCATCCCAACTAACCTAACTCCAACCCAACTCCAACCCAACCCAACCTAACCTCGTTCCAACCCAACCTAACTCAACCCAACCCAACGATGAACCAAATGAATGAAATCAATGACATTCACCCACTAACGAGCCCCAGCTCACCGTAGACGGTCAGGTTGAAGGCCTGGTCCTCCACCAGGGCCGGCTGCAGTTTGATCCTGGCGGCGAAGACGCCGCTGTCCCCTCGCTGCAGCTCCCGCAGCCTCAGCGCCGTGGCGTTGAGCATCTCAGCAGCCTAGCAGCTCTGGGGACACACAGAGGGACAGCTGGGGACAGCTGGGGACATTTGAGGATGGTTTGGGGACATTTTGGGGACATTTCTTTGAGTGGCATTGCCAGTGACAGGAGCCCAGGACTGACCAAAGAGCAGCTCTGGGGACACAAACGGCACCGAAAGGGACAGTTGGGGACATTTGGGGATCGTTTGGGGACATTTGGGGACATTTGGGGACATTTGGGGACATTTGGGGACATTCTGGGGATGTTTTAGGGACATTTTGGGATTTTTGGGGAGATTTTGGGGACATTTGGGGACATTTCTTTGAGTGGCATTGCCAGTGACAGGAGCCCAGGACTGGCCAAAGAGCAGCTCTGGGGACAGAAAATGGCACCAAAAGGGACATTTGGGGACACAGAAACGGGTTTGGGGACATTTTGGGGACATTTTGGGGACATTTGAGGACACTTGAGGATGTCCTGGGGACATTTTGGTGACATTTGGGGACAGTTTTGTTGGGTGCCCAAGACTGGCCCAAGAGCAACTCTGAGATACAAAAATGGCACCTGAGAGGGTTTGGGGACATTTGGGGACATTTTTGGGACATTTTGGGGACATTTTAGGAAATTTTGGGGACATTTGAGAACATTTTTTGGCCATTTTGGGGCCATTTTGGGGCCATTTGTGGAAATTTTAGGAAATTTGGGGAACATTTTGGGGACATTTTTTGGCCATTTAGGGACATTTGGGGCCATTTCAGGGACATTTTGGAAACATTTCTGAAGTTTTGGGAACATTTGGGGACATTTGGGGACATTTTGGGGATTTTTGGGGAAAGGCTGGGAGAGATTTGAGTCGAAAAAAGAGAAGGAGAGGCAGAAATTTTGGGGGAAAAATCGGCTAAAATGGTAAAAACCTAAAAACTAAAAACTAAAAACTAAAAACTACGAGTTCAGATCGGGATGAGCCCCAAAAAAGGGAAAAAAAATTGGAATTTTTGGGGAAAAATTTGGCCAAAATTTGGGGGAAAATTTGGCCAAAAAGGTTAAAAAAAATCTAAAAACTACGAGTTCAGGAGAGGAAAAAATGGGAATTTTGGGGGGAAATTTGGCTAAAAAGGTAAAAAACTAAAAACTACGAGTTCAGGTCAGGATGAGCCCCAAAAAAAGGGAAAAAATGGAATTTTTGGGGAAAAATTTGGCCAAAAATGTAAAAAATTCTAAAAACTACGAGTTCAGGAGAGGGAAAAAATGGGAATTTTGGGGAAAAGCGGCTAAAAAGGTAAAAAACTAAAAACTACAAGTTCAGAAAAGGGAAAATAATGGGAATATTTTGGGGGAAAAAGCGGCTAAAAAGGTAAAAAACTAAAAACTACGAGTTCAGGTCAGGATGAGCCCCAAAAAAAGGGAAAAAATGGAATTTTTGGGGAAAAATTTGGCCAAAAATGTTGAATTTTTGGCTTTTACCAGAACATCGCTCCAGCAGCGACTGCGTGGAATTCCCGGGGAAAATTTCCAAAATCTCATTTTCTGCCCCAAATTGGGGCTCCTGCAGGAGCCCTGCGGGAAACCGAGAGGGGTTTGGGGGGAATTCCTGAAAATTTGGGGTTTCTGGGAAATTTGGGGGTTTTTTTGGGGTGGAATTTCCATAAAAATTGGGTTTTTTGGGGTGGGATTTGTGCAAAATTTGGAGTTTTTTGGGTTTTTTTGGGGTTAAAATTTCTGTGAAATTTGGGGATTTTGGGGTGAAATTTCAGCAAAATTTGGGGTTTTTTTGGGTGGAATTTCTGTAAAATTGGGGTTTTTATCGGGAGGAATTTCTGGGAAATTTGGGGTTTTTGGGGTTTTTTTTGGGGTAGAATTTCTGCAAAAAAAGGATTTTTTTGGGGTGGAATTTCTGCAAAAATTGGGGGTTTTGGGTCTCCAAAGTTTGGGGGTTTTGGGGTTTCCTGGAGGTTTTTTTGGGGTGGAATTTCCACAAAAATTGGGTTTTTTGGGGTGGGATTTGTGCAAAATTTGGAGTTTTGGGTTTTTGGGGTTAAAATTTCTGTGAAATTTGGGGATTTTGGGGTGAAATTTCAGCAAAATTTGGGTTTTTTTGGGTGGAATTTCTGTAAAATTGGGGTTTTTATCGGGAGGAATTTCTGGGAAATTTGGGGTTTTGGGGTTTTTTTTTGGGGTAGAATTTCTGCAAAAAAAGGATTTTTTTGGGGTGGAATTTCTGCAAAAATTGGGGATTTTAGGTCTCCAAAGTTTGGGGGTTTTTGGGGTTTCTTGGGGTTTTTTGGGGTTTTTTGGGGTGAAATTCCCACAAAAATTGTTTTTTTTGGGGTGGATTTTGTGCAAAATTTGGAGTTTTTTGGGGGTTTCTTGGGGTTTTCTTGGGGGTAAAATTTCTGTGAAATTTGGGGATTTTGGGAGAGAATTCCTGCAAAAATTGGGGATTTTGGGGGTGAAATTCCAGCAAAATTTGGGGTTTTTTTTGGGTGGAATTTCTGCAGAAATTGGGGTTTTTTGGGGTAGAACTTCTGTGAAATTTGGTTTTTTTGGGGTGGAATTTCCACAAAAATTGGGGGTTTTTTTGGGTGGGATTTGTGCAAAATTTGGAGTTTTTTTGGGGTTCTTGGGTTTTGGGTTTTTTGGGGGGGATTTGGAATTTGGGGATTTTGGGGTTTTAGGGAGTTTGGGGAATTTTGGGGGATTTTGGGAGTTTTGGGATGGTCCCCAAAAAATTTGGTTTAAACCTGGGCTGGGAATCCCAAATATCCCAGGTTTTATCCCAGTTTATCCCAAGGTTTTATCCCAGTTTATCCCAAGGTTTATCCCAGTTTATCCCAGGATTGATTCCAGTTTATCCCAGGTTTGATTCTGACTTTTCCTGGGTTTTATCCCAGTTTATCCCAGATTTTATTCCAATTTATCCTGAATTTTATTCCAGTTTATCTTGAGTTTTATCCCTGCTTTACTCCAATTTTAAATTTGATCATCCCAGGTTTTATTCCTGCTTTTCCTGGGTTTTATTCCAGTTTATCCCACGTTTTATTCCAGTTTATCCCGGGTTTTATTCCAGTTTTATCCTGAGTTTTATCCCAGGTTTTATCCCAGTTTATCCCGGGTTTGATTCCAGCTCATCCCTGATTTTTTTCCGACTTTTTCCAATTTTGAAACTCGAGGAAATTTCGGAGCTTGGTGAAATTTTCTCAGGGAGGAGGAGCTGGGGAGGGGCTTCCCAAAATTCCCCCAATCCCAAAATTCCCCCAAATCCCAAAAATCCTCCTGGATCCCAAAATTTCCCCAAATCCCAAAAATTCTCCTGGATCCCAAAATTTCCCCAGGATCCCAAAAATTCCCCAGATCCCAAAATTTCCACAGGATCCCAAATTCCCTCAGGATTCCAAAAATTCCCCCGGGACCCCAAAAATTCCCCAAATCCCAAAAAATCTTCTGGATCCCAAAATTCTCCTGGATCCCAAATTCCCCCCAAATTCTGAAACCCTCCCTGGATCCCAAAATTCCCCCAAATCCCAAAATTCCTCCAGATCCCAAAATTCCTCCAGATCCCAAAATTCCCCCAATCCCAAAAATCCCCCAAATCCCAAAAAATCTTCTGGATCCCAAAATTCCTCCTGGATCCCAAAATTTCCCCAGATCCCAAAATTCCCCCAGATCCCAAAAATCCTCCTGGACCCCAAAAATTCCCCAAATCCCAAAATTCCCCCAATCCCAAAATTTCCCCAAATCCCAAAAATTCCCCAAATCCCAAAAATTCTCCTGGGTCCCAAAATTCCCCCAATCCCAAAATTTCTCCTGGATCCCAAAATTCCCCCTCTGGAATCTCCCTCCCCTCAATTTTGCCTCAAGCCCCCAAAATTCCCGGATTTTTATTTTTATTTTTATTTTTATTTTCATTATTTTTTTTTCACACTTTTTCCATCCCGGGAAAAATCGGGATTTTTGGGGAATTTTGGGGGAATTTTGGGGGGATTTTTTAGGGCTGGGTTTTGATGCTCAGGTCCCTCCGTGTCTCATCCTGTTTATCCCAAATTTTAATTAATTAATTGATTGATTGATTAATTAGGAACACGAGGAGAAAAAAAAAAAAAAAAAATCAATCCCTGCCCCAAATCCTCCAAAAATTCCCCCAAAAAAACAAATTTTTTTTTTTTCCTCAACCCTCCTCCTCCTCCCCCTTCCGGGCTGGAATAATTGGAATAATTGGATTAATTTGAATCATTTGATTCGTTTGAATAATTTAAATAATTTCGGATTCTGGGAATTTGGGGGTTTTTTTCCCACCTTTCCTGAGCTTTTTTTTTTTTTTTTTTTTTTTTTGAGGGCACCTAATTAATTAATGAACGAAAGGTTAATGAAGTCGGTAATTAATCTGCCTGCGGGATTGGATGATTTCCCGCAGGGATTTTAATTGTTAATTTTTTTTTTTTTTTTTTAGGGGATTTTGGGGATTTTTTTCACTCCCGGTTTTAAGGAGTTGCTTTCCCATCCCAGAAAAGGGGAAAAATAATAAAAATACAATTAAAATAAGAATTAAAATAAAAAATAAAATAAAAATAAAATAAAAATGAAAATAAAAATAAAAATAAAATATAAATATAAATAGAAATAAAAATTAAAATAAAAATAAAAATAAAAATAAAAATAAAAATAAAATTAAAATGAAAATGAAAATAAAAATTAAAAAAATAAAATAAAAATAAAATAAAAGTAAAAATAAAGATAAAAATAAAAATAAAAATAAAAAAATAAAAAAATAGAAATAGAAATAAAAATTAAAATAAAAAATAAAAATAAAAATAAAAAATAAAATAAAAAAAATTAAAATTAAAATTAAAATTAAAATTAAAATTAAATCAGGACGGGGGTGACATCCCAAAATTTTTGGGATTGAGGAATTCCGAGGGATGGAGGAGGGGAGGGGGACGATCCCAAACCCTTTAAAAAAAAAAAAAAAATCCCAAAAAAAAAAGATTTTTTGGGGTCACCCCCGACTCACCTGGGCCGAGCCCCAGCAGCGCCAGGAGCAGCGAGGGCAGCCGCGCTTTGCTCCGCGCCAATTCCCGCTCCATCATTTTAATTTTTTTTTGGGGAATTTTTATAAAATATTTTGGGAAAGAAGAGGAGGGGACAAAAAAAAAAAAAAAAAAAAAAATCAGCGGCGAGGAGGAGGAGGGGGAGGGGAGGGGAGGAAGGAGGAGCGGAGCATCGCGGGGTCCGCAGCGAGGTCTGGGGGAAATGGGGGTTTGGGGATGGGGAAATTTGGGGGGTTTACATTGAAATCAATGGAGGGAATTTGGGAGCGGGGCCGGAGGGAGGCGGGGACGGAGCCGCGATGGCGCCGGGAGCGCGCAGTGCCCGGATCTGGCGCGCCCGCGCTGCCGAGGGCGGGAAATAGCGGGGAAATGGCGGGAAAATAGCGGGGAAATAGCGGGGAAATAGCGGGGAAATAGCGGGGAAATAGCGGGAAATAGCGGGGAAATAGCGGGGAAATGGCGGGGAAATGGGAATGAATGGGAATGAATGGGGATAAATGGGGAAATGGCGGGAAAATAGCGGGGAAATAGCGGGGAAATAGCGGGGAAATGGGAATTAATGGGGATATATGGGGGAAATAGCGGGGAAATAGCGGGGAAATAGCGGGGAAATGGGAATGAATGGGAATGAATGGGAATGAATGGGAATGAATGGGAATGAATGGGAATGAATGGGAATAAATGGGGGAAATAGCGGGAAAGAGCGAAATGGCGGGAAATGATGGAAAATGGGCCGGGAAATGGGAATGAATGGGAATGAATGAGAATGAATGGGAAAAATGGGAATAAATGGGAATGAATGGGGATAAATGGGAATGAATGGGGGAAATGGGAATGAATGGGGGAAATGGGGATAAATGGGAATGAATGGGAATGAATGGGGATAAATGGGGATAAATGGGGATAAATGGGGATAAATGGGGAAATGGGGAAATGGGGATAAATGGGGATAAATGGGAATGAATGGGGATAAATGGGGATAAATGGGGATAAATGGGGATAAATGGGGAAATGGGGATAAATGGGAAAAGGGTAAAAAAGGGAATAAAAGGGAATAAAATGGAAAAAAATGGGAAAAAGGGGGAAAAGGAGGGTAAAGGGAAGAAACAGGGGAAAAAGGGGAAAAAGTGAAAAAATGGGAAAATAGGGGGGAAAGGGGAAAAAGGGGGGGAAATGGAATAAAAGGGAAAAAAGGGGGAAAGGGGGGGGAAAAACAGGGGGAAAAGGGAAAAAAGGGGAGAAAAAGAAAAAAATAAGGGAAAAAGGGGAAAAAAGGGAAAAAGCGGAAATAAAGGGAATTCCTGGAATTCCTGGGGTTTTATTTTGGAAAGTATCCCGGAGGGGATGAGTTGGATTTGGGATTTTTGGGGTTTTGGAATTTTGGGATTTTGGGGAAAAACAAAAAAAACAAAAACCAAAAATCCAACCCAGGCGTGGAAAAGCGATTTCCTGGAATTTCAGGGATTTATTTTATTTTATTTTTTGGTTTGGTTTTTTTGTGGGTTTTTTTTTTGTTTGTTTGGTTTTTTTTTTGTTTGTTTGCTTTTTGTTTTTTTTTGTTTTGTTCGGTTTTTTTGTTTTTTTGTTTTTTTGTTTTTGTTTTTTTTGGTTTTTTTTTTTGAGAGTCCTGAGGGTGTTGAGGCCTCCTCGTCATCCCTGGGGGATGGGGTGGATTTGGGATTTGGGGATTTTGGGATTTGGGGATTTTGGAAGGGGAACCCAAATCCAGGAATGGGGCGGGGGGACCCCAAATTTTAGGATGAGAACCCAAATTTAGGGACGGGAACTCAAATTTTAGGATGGGGAACCCAAATATACAGATGGAGACCCAAATCCAATGAAATGGGATCCAAATTGAGAGCAAGAGACCCCAAAGCCAAGGAATGGGGGGACCCCAAACCCCATAAAATTTGGGGGGGACCCTCAAAGCCCCCCCCAAACCCCTTTGGGACACCCCCAAAGTCCCCCCAGGAGCCCGGGGCTGCTCCCCCACCGGGCCACCCACAAAGGGAGCAAAGAGGGGACAAACGAGGGACTTTGGGGATTTTTTTGGCCCCTCCTGGGGGTCCCCAAAAATCTCTCGGGCCTCCCCAAATCCCCCTCGTCGCACAGTGATGACGTCACCAACAAGCCACGCCCGCTGCTATACGCGACGCGGCAAATCTCGCGAGATCTCGCGAAATCTCGCGGGATTCCCGAGGTTATAAATAGCCCCGCTCGAGGGGCGCGGCCCTCAGAGCCCGCCCAGCCGGGGGCGGGCGCGGGAGGGGAGGGGCCGCTGCGCTGAGGGCGTTACCAGGCCCCATCATGGCGGAGTTTGTGAGGGGGAAAAAATGCCGGGAATTCGCCTCGGGAATTTGGGAATTCGCCTCAGAAATTCGGGAATTCGCCTCGGGAATTTGGGAATTCCACCTTGTAATGAAATTCCACCCTCGGGATAGCAGCGCTGTCCCTTGGCTGTGGGAAAAGCCGCGCGTGAGGGAAACTGAGGCCCGCTGGATCCCACTTTTCTATTTTTCCATATAAAAAAAAAAATCTGGGGAAAAACCCCCCTGATTCCTTCTTTTCCTCTCCCAGCTGGTCGTGATTTAAAAATTCCAAATTTATTAATTAATTTCTTGTGTTTTATCACCAGGCTGGGGGAGGCAAAGGGCTGGAAAGTGAAATTCCAGCGAGGGGAAAAAAAAAAAAAAAAAAAAAAAAGGGAATTTTGCGGCCTAAAAGCCAAATTCCAGATTTCTTTGAGGGAATCCTGATTAAATTTTGGGATTTAAAATCTTTTTTTTATGTAAAGAAACAGGAAAGGATAAAGTGAGGGATTTGTGAAAATTCCTGGGGAATAAATGGGGATAAACTCAGGAATAAATCAGATAAATCCCTGGAATAAATTTATTTTTTTTTACTTTTTTTTCCTTAGGAATTGCTGTAACCAAAACCCCTCCAGGGATAGGAAATAAAAATATTTTTCCCACCCTCCATCCACTCCATAAAAACCATAAAGAAATAACAAAAATCCAATTTTTTTTTTATTTTTTTCTGCAAAACCCTGAATGAATAAAAACCCGGAGCCGCTTTCATTTTTTTAACCATTTATATTTATATATATATATATATATATATATAAAAATTAAATATATATAATATATCGTGTTTAAGACTAAAAATATAGTACAGAATATTTAAAAAAAAAAAGGAAAACGCGAATTTTAAAATTAAAAAATGGGAATGGGGAAAAAGGGGAAAAATCGGGAATTTCGGGGAAAAAAGGGGGAAAAGGGTTTCTAAACCAACTTGTGCTAAAAAATTTACAAAAAAAAAAAAAAAAAAAAAGGGGAAAATCCCAATTTCCACCCCAAAATGGGGTTGGAATTTTAAAGCTTTTTTTTTTTTTTTTTTTTTTTTTTTTTTTAATTTTTTTTTTTTTTTTTTTGGGATATTGCTCTGGAATTTTGGGGTGCAGCACCTGGAGTGGGAATTCTCTGAATTCTCTGGATTTTTTTTTTTTGGGGGTGAAATGAGGCACCTTTGGGATTTTTTTAAATTTAAAAAAAAAAAAATTTTTTTTTTTTTTTTTGAGGGATTTTGGGAGAAATGAGAAAGAAAAAAATTAAAATTCCACAGCTCACCGGGATTGGGAATGAGGAGGATTTTTGGGAATTATTTTGGGGGATTTCAGATTTTTGGGAAGATTTTTGGGAGGATTGGGGAGGGTCTCGTACCTAAATCCAGATTTTTTTTTTGGAGGGGAATAGACCAAAATGTATCCCCCAAATTCCAAAAAATCCAGATTTTTTTTTTTTTTGGGGGGGGGGAATTCCCTCCAAAATTCATCCCCCAAATTCCCAAAAAACCCCAAAATTCATCCCCCAAATTCCAAAAATTGGTTTATTTGGGAATTCCCTTCAAAATTCATCCCCCAAATTCCCAAAAAAACCCCAAAATTCATCCCCCAAATTCCAAAAAATTAGTTTTTTTTGGGAATTCCCTTCAAAATTAATTCCCCAAATTCCCAAAAAAATCCAAAAATTCATCCCCCAAATTCCAAAAAATTGGTTTATTTGGGAATTCCCTCCAAAATTCATCCCAAAAATTCCCTGGTCCTAAAATGACGTTTGGGAATTCTCTGGGAATTCTGTCCAAAATTTATTCCCCAAATTCCAAAAAAAAACTTGGGATTTTTTTTTTTTTTTGGGGAATTCCCTCCAAAATTCATCCCTAAAATTCCCCCCCAAACCCTGGAATTCCTGATCCCAAATATTTTGGTTCATCCCAACTCCCCAAAAATTCCCCCAAATTCCCAAAAATTCCCCCAAATTCCCGGGAATTCTGGATTTACATTCAGAGGAGGGAGCTCCCCCCAAACCCCAAAATTTGGGAATTTGGGACTGGGGGGGATCCTTTCCCATGTGCGTATGGAATAGGGGAGGGGAAATCCCAAAAATTCCCAAATTTTGCCTCCAAGGGGATTTTTGGGAGGGGGTGACCCCGAAATCAAGGCACAGGGAATGGGCTGGGAATTTTTTTGGGAATGATTTGGGATTGGGAATTTTGGGAATTATTTGGGAATGATTTGGGATTGGGTTTTTTTGGGAATGATTTGGGAATTTTTTGGGAATGATTTGGGATTGGGATTTTTTGGGAATGATTTGGGACTGGGTTTTTTTGGGAATGATTTGGGATTGGGATTTTTTGGGAATGATTTGGGAATTTTTTGGAAATGATTTGGGATTGGGAATTTTTTGGGGATTGGGAATTTTTTTGGGAATGATATGGGATTGGGGTTTTTTTTGGGAATGATTTGGGAATTTTTTTGGAATGATTTGGAATGAGGTTTTTTTTTTTTTTTTTTTTTTTTTGGGATTTGCCCACCCCTCTGGATTTGGGAATGGGAATATTTAGGATGAGGTAATTTTTTTTTTGGGATTTGTTCATCCCTCTGGATTTGGGGTCACACAGAACCCTCCTGGAATGGGAATAATGGTTTGGAATGGAATTTGTTTTTGGGATTTCTTTTTGGAATTTCTTTTTGGAATTTCTTTTTGGGATTTCTTTTTGGGATTTCTTTTTGGAATTTCTTTTTGGGATTTCTTTTTGGGATTTCTTTTTGGGATTTGCTCATCCCTCTGCATTGGGGATGGGAATGTTTAGAGTGAGGTTATTTTTTTGGGGGGAATCTGCTCATCCCCCAAAATTCCCAAAACGCCACCAAAACCCAACCAACCCCCCCCATGGGAACAAACAGAACCTGCGAGAATTAAAAACCCAGGAAAACCAGGGGAGGAACTCCGAGTTGGGAATTCTGAGTTGGGAACTCTGAGTCGGGAACTCTGAGTTGGTAACTCCGAGTTGGGAACTCTGAGTTGGGAACTCTGATTCAGGAGCTCCGAGTTGGGAATTCTGACTCGGCGACTCCAAGTTGGGAACTCCGATTCAGGGAACTCCGAGTCAAGAACTCCGAATTCAGAACTCTGATTCGGGAACTCCGATTTGGGAACTCAGAGTTGGAAACTCCGAGTTGGGAATTCCGAGTCAAGAACATCAAATTCAGAACTCCGGGTGATGAACTCTGAGTTTAGAACTCTGAATTGAACTCTGAGTGGGGAACTCTGAGTCGGGAACTCCGAGTCGAGAACTGCGAATTCAGAACTCCGATTCGGGAACTCCAATTTGGGAACTCAGAGTTGGGAACTCTGTGTTGGGAACTCCGAGTTGGCAATTCCGAGTCAGGATCTCCAAGTTACAAACCCGGGATTCCGGTGTGGGGGCGCGCGAGGGATGAACCCCTGAATATCAGGGGACGCCCGCGGGGTCCCTGAGCGACGCCAGCCCCGCCCTAAACGTGCGTCTGCATCCTCTGCTGGAACCTCTGGCCCAAGGCCGAGTGCTGCGACGCGTAGGAGAAGCGCGCGGCGCCGCCCAACGCGCCCTCGGAATTTGGAACGGGATCATGGAATGGGAATGGGTTGGGATTGGGAGTTTTTGGGGATTTCTTCATCCCTCTGCATTTGGGGACGGATTGGGGAATGGGAACGGTTTGGATTGAGGTTTTTTTTGGGATTTGTGCCTCCTTTTGGATGTGGGGACACACAGAACCCGACCGGTGATCCCAACGGGATCATGGAATGGGAACGGTTTGGGATTGGGGTTTTTTTGGGATTTGTGCATCCCTCCTAATTTGGGGTCACACAGAACCCTCCTGGAATGGAAATAATGATTTGGGATTGGGATTTTTGGGGGATTTTTGCATCCTTCTGAATTCTGAAAACCCCTCCAAAACCCAACCCCGCCATCGGAACAAACAGAACCTCCGAGAATTAAAAACCCAAGAAAACCGGGGAGGAACTCCGAGTTGGGAACTCCAAGTTGGGAATTCTGACTTGGGAACTCTGAGTTGGTAACTCCGAGTTGAGAACTCTGAATTCAACTCTGAGTGGGGAACTCTGAGTTGAGAACTCCGAATTCAGAACTCTGATTCGGGAACTCCGATTTGGGAACTCAGAGTTGGGAACTCTGAATTGGGAACTCTGAGTTGGGAACTCTGAGTTGGGAACTCCGAGTTAGGGAATTCCGAGTCAAGAACGAAAATAATAGTGATAAAATAATAATAATAATGATAATTGTAATAATAATACTAATAATAATAATAATAATAATAATAATAGTAATAGTAATAATTGTAATAATAATAACAATAATAACAATTATAACAATAATAATAATAATAATAATAGTGGGCGCTTGGGGTTGTAGTAGCCGTTGGTGGGGTCCTGGCAGAGGGAAAATAATAATTGTAATAATGATAATTGTAATAATGATAATAATAATAATACTAGTAGTAATAATAATAATAATAATAATAATAATAATAATAATGGTAGTAATATAATAGTGGGGATTTTGGGGTTGTAGTAGCCGTTGGTGGGGTCCTGGCGGAGGGAAAATAGTAATTGTAATAATGATAATTGTAATAATGATAATAATAATAATACTAGTAGTAATAATAATAATAATAATAATAGTAGTAATATAATAGTGGGGATTTTGGGGTTGTAGTAGCCGTTGGTGGGGTCCTGCGGGAGGGAAAATAATAATAATAAAAATGATAATGATAATTGTAATAATAATAGTAATAATAGTAACAATGGTAACAGTAATAATAATAATAATAATAATAATAATAATAATAATAATAATAATAATAATAATAGTAATAATAATAATAATAATATTAATAGTAATAATAGTAATAATAATCGTGGGGGTTTGGGGGTTGTTGTAGCTGTTGGTGGGGTCCTGGCAGAGGGAAAATAATAGTAATAATGATAATGATAATTGTAATAGTAAAAATGGTAACAGTAATAATAATAATAATAATAATAATAATAATAATAATAATAATAATAATAATAATAATAATAATAATAATAATATAATCGTGGGGGTTGTTGTAGCTGTTGGTGGGGTCCTGGGGGAGGGAAAATAATAATAATAATGATAATTGAAATAATTGTAATAATGATAATTGCAATAATAATGATAATTGTATTAATAATAATGATAATTGTAATAATTGTAATAATAACAGTAATAATGGTAACAGTAATTATAATAATAATAATAATAATAATAATAATAATAATAATAATAATAATAATAATGGGGATTTTGGGGTTGTAGTAGCAGTTGGTGGGGTCCTGGCAGAGGGAAAATAATAATAATGATAATTGTAATAATAATGGTAATAATAGTAGTAACGGTAATAATGGAAACAGTAATAATAATAATAATAATAATAATAATAATAATAATAATAGTAATTAAAAAAAAAAATCCCCGAATTCCGACCTTGAGCTCATACTCCTCGCGGGTGTCGATGGTGTCGCAGCGCAGGTCCTGCTTCAAATCCACATCGTCCTTGAAGGACTGGGAAAAAAAATCCATGGAATTTTATATGGGATAACACAGGGAGGAGCTGGGAAAAAATCCCCAAAAAATCCTAGAACATCCCCAAAAATCCCCAAAAAAATCCCCCAAAAAATCCGTGGATTAACTTGGGATGGAGTCCAGGATTTGTCCCTAAAATCCCAAATGAGCCAGGGAATCCTGGAATGGTTTGGGATGGAAAAATCCTAAAAAAATCCCCCCAAAAATCCCCAAAAATCTCGAAAAAATCCCAAAAAATCCATGGAATAACCTGGGCTGGATTTGGGATTTATCCCTAAAAACCCAAAATAAACCAAGGAATCCTGGAATGTTTTGGGATGGAAAAATCACAAAAAATCCCAAAAAATCCCCAAAAAATCCCAAAAAACCCCCAAAAAATCCCTAAAAAAAACCCAAAAAAATCCCCCAAAAAATCCCCAAAAATCCCCAAAAAATCCCCAAAACATCCCCAAAAAATCCCCCAAAACATCCCCAAAAATCCCTAAAAAATCCCCAAAAAATCCCCAAAAAATCCCCCAAAATTCTAAAAAATCCCCAAAAAATCCCCCAAAAATCCCCCAAAAATCTCCCAAAAATCCCCAAAAATCCCCCAAAAATTCTAAAAAATCCCCCAAAAAAATCCCCCAAAACATCCCCAAAAAATCCCAAAAAAATCCCCAAAAATCCCTAAAAAAATCCCCAAAAAATCCCTAAAAAATCCCAAAAAATCCCCAAAAAATCACTAAAAAATCCTAAAAAATCCCCAAAAAATCCCCAAAAAATCCCCAAAAAATCCCAAAAAATCCCAAAAAATGCCCTAAAAATCCCAAAAACCCCCAAAAAATCCCAAAAAATCCCCAAAAAACCCCCAAAAGATCCCCAAAAAATCCCCCAAAATCCCCAAAAAATCCCCAAAAAATCCCCAAAAATCCCCAAAAAATCCCCAAAAAATGCCAAAAACCCCGTGGATTATTTTGGGCTGGCGTCCAGGCTGTGTCCCCGCAGTCCCCGCGGCCCGGCCGTGTCCCCACCGAGTAAATGGCCTTCATGACGCGCGTGGCCGTGGACACGCTGGCCGTGTCCTCCTCGCGCTCCCCGTGCAGCGCCAGCGGCTCCCGGTTCACCGTCTCCACCTTGATGTCCAGCTTGCGCAGGGTCACGTCCTTGCGGCCTGAGGGGACCGAGTGACCGCGGGGTGAGCACAGAGTGACCACAGAGTGACCATGGGGAGCACAGAGTGACCACGGGGTGAGCAGAGTGACCGCGGGGTGACCACGGGGTAAGCACAGAGTGAGCACAGAGTGACCAGAGTGACCACGGGGTGACCACGGAGTGACCGCGGGGTGAGCACGGGGTGAGCACAGAGTGACCACGGGGTGAGCGCTGAGTGACCAGAGTGACCACGGGGTGAGCAGAGAGTGACCGTGGGGTGAGCACAGAGTGACCACGGAGTGACCAGAGTGACCACGGGGTAAGCACAGAGTGACCACAGAGTGACCAGAGTGACCACAGGGTGAGCACAGAGTGAGCACCGAGTGACCAGAGTGACCGCGGGGTGACCACGGAGTGACCATGGGGTGAGCACAGAGTGACCACAGGGTGACCATGGAGTGATCAGAGTGACCGCGAGGTGAGCACAGAGTGACCATGGAGTGACCAGAAAGACCACAGGGTGAGCACAGAGTGACCACGGGGTGAGCAGAGTGACCACGGGGTGAGCAGAGTGACGACTGAGTGAGCAGAGTGACCAGAGTGACCATAGAGTGACCAGACTGACCACGGGGTGACCGTGGAGTGAGCCTAGAGTGACCATGGAGTGACCACAGAGTGACCAAGGGGCGACCACGGGGTGGACATGGAGTGAGCCCAGAGTGACCACAGGGTGACCATGGAGTGACCACAGAGTGACCATGGAGTGCCCATATAGTGAGCATGGAGTGACCCCCATAAAGACACCCAGAGTGACAACGGAGTGACCACATGGCCACCCTTGCAGTGTCCCCCTGTGCCCTGCAGTGCCCCCCTGTCCCCTCAGTGTCCTGCTGTCCCCTCTGTCCCCCCTGCTGTCCCCTGTCCCCTGTGTCCCCCCCGTGTCCCCTCTGTCCCCTGTCCCCTCACTCACTGCCTTTGCGGCGCCGGTACAGGACGCAGGCCAGGGCCAGCAGGAAGGTGACCAGGACGATGCTGGCCCCGATGGTGGCGCCGGCGATGATGCCCACGGGCAGCACCTCTGCGGGGACACGGGGGAGCGTTGGGGACATGGGGGAGCGTTGGGGACAGGGACAGGGACGGGACAGGGACAGGGACAGGGACAGGGACAGGGACACCCCAAATTCATTGGGTTTGGGAAAGGATTTTGGGGTGATGGAGTCCGAGCTGTGCCCGATCCCCGCCGGGACATCCCGAGGGATCGCCAGGAACTGCTCGGACACGCCCAGGGATGGGGAGCCAAGGGCTGGCCACGATTCCCGTCAAAATCCCCCCAAACGTGCAACTCAACCCAACGCAACCCAACTCAACTCAACTCAACTCAACCCAACTCAATCCAACTCAACTCAACCCAACTCAACCCAACTCAACCCAACGCAACTCAACTCAACCCAACTCAACTCAACCCAACCCAACTCAACTCAACCCAACCCAACTCAACTCAACCCAACTCAACCTCAACTCAACTCAACCCAACCCAACCCAACCCAACCCAACCCAACTCAACCCAACCCAACCCAACCCAACTCAACCCAACTCAATCCAGCCAACCCAACTCAACCCAACCCAACTCAACCCAACCCAACTCAACCCAATCCAACTCAACTCAACCCAACCCAACTCAACCCAACCCAACCCAACCCAACCCAACCCAACTCAACTCAACCCAACTGAACTCAACCCAATCCACCAACCCAACTCAACCCAACTCCACAATCCAACTCAACCCAATCAAACCCAACTCAACCCAACTCAACCCAACTCAACTCAACCCAACTCAACCCAACTCAACTCAATCCAACCCAACCCAACTCAACCCAATCCAACTTAACCCAACTCAACCCAACCCAACCCAAGACCACCCCAAGCTCCTCCCCGAGCCCTGGCGCCATCACCTCTCTCCTCGAGCTGGATGATGGCGGTGCCAGGCCCGAAGCTGTTCCAGGCCGTGCAGTTGTAGCGCGTCTGGAAGTCGGCGTCCATGACGTTGTTGATGGTCAGCGTGGACAGCACGCCGCTGCCCGTGTTGCTCCTCTCCACCGTGTAGCGCTCCAACGTCCCGGCTTCCAGAACGTTCTCCTGCCACGCCCACGCCTGCCGGGGAGGGCGGAAACATTTTCAAATTTAAAAAATGAGAAGAAAACCATTCCATTTTAAACAGCATTGTTAAATTTGAAAAAAGCTGTATTTTGAAAAAAATGCCTTAAAAATAATTCAAATAATAAATAATAAATTCTAAAAAAAAAAAAAAAATTCAATTAAAAAATAAAAAAAAAATTAAAAAATTAAATTAAAAAATTAAATTAAAAATTAAATTAAAAATTAAATTAAAAATTAAATTAAAAAATTAAATAAAAAAATAAATTTCAAAAAAATTAAATCTAAAAAAAAATTAATTAAGAAAATAATTTAGATTTTTTTTGGTTTTTAGAGGTTTGGTGGCACTCACGATGCGATCGGGCGGGGGCGTGCTGCCGATGAAACACTCGACCTTGCCGCGGTCGCCGCGCGCCGCGTATTGCACGGGCTCGCTGGAGATGATGGGCGGCCCTGCGGGAACGGGACGGAGTCCCCAGGGATCGATCCCGAGGGATCGCCAGGAACTGCTCGGACACGCCCAGGGATGGGGAGCCAAGGGCTGGCCACGATTCCCGTCACAATCCCCCCAAACGTGCAACGCAACCCAACTCAACCCAACGCAACTCAACTCAACCCAACCCAACCCAACTCAACTCAACCCAACTCAACTCAACTCAACTCAACCCAACTCAACTCAACTCAACCCAACCCAACTCAACCCAACCCAACTCAACTCAACTCAACCCAACCCAACTCAACCCAATCCAACTCAACCCAACCCAACCCAACCCAACTCAACCCAACCCAACTCAACCCAACCCAACTCAACCCAACTCAACCCAACCCAGGGGAGATTTTTGGGTTTTAGGGGGAATTTTGGGGAGATTTTTGAGGGTTTGGGGGGGGATTTCTGGGGTGTTTTTTTGGGGTGGTTTTGGGGTTTTTGGGGTGTCTGACCGTTGACGAAGAGCGTGACCTCCCTCTCGCCCACGCCGATGCGCGGCACGATGGCCTTGCAGACGTACTGGCCCGCGTCCGCCTGCGTCACCGACTTCAGGTACAGCTGGTTGCTGTTACTGAGCACCTGAGGGACAGGGGGACATCAGGGGGGGACACGGGACACCCCAAAACCCCCAAAGAGCAACGCCAGGCACGAAATCAATCCCAATCCCTGTTTCCGGGGGGCCCAAACTCAAATCCCAAGTCCCAACCCCAATCTGAATCCCAAACCCAAAGCCCAACCTCAATCCAAATCCCAATCCCAAATCCCAATGTGAATCTGAATCCCAACCCCAAATCACAAACCCAAACCCAAATCCCAATCCGAATCTGAATCCCAAACTCAATCCCAACCTCAATCCAAATCCCAATCCCAAATCCCAACCCCAATCCGAATCCAAATCCCAACCCCAATCCAAATCCTGATCCCAATCTGAATCTGAATCCCAAACCCAAATCCCAACCCCAAATCCCAACCCTAATCCGAATACAAATCCCAAGTCCCATCCCCAATCCAAATCCCAAACCAAATCTAAATCTGAATCCAAATCCCAAATCCCAAATCCCAATCCGAATCTGAATCCCAACACCAAATCCCAACCCCAAACCCAATCCCAACCCCAATTTGAATCCCAACCCCAATTTGAATCCCAATCCCAACCCCAAACCCAAACCCAATCCCAACCCCAATTTGAATCCCAACTCCAACCCCAAACCCAATCCCAACCCCAATTTGAATCCCAACTCCAACCCCAAACCCAATCCCAACCCCAATTTGAATCCCAAACCCAATCCCAACCCCAATTTGAATCCCAAACCCAATCCCAACCCCAATTTGAATCCCAATCCCAACCCCAATCCCAAACCCAATCCCAACCCCAAGCCCACCATGTTGGATTCCTTCTTGGTCCAGGTGAGGGTCAGGGGGGGATTCCCCGACCACACACAGGTCAAGGTGACGTCGGAGCCGATGTCGGTCACCGTGGGCTTGGGGTCCACCACGATCCGGGGGGCAACTGCGGGAAAAACGGGAGGTGGGGATTTTGGGGATGGGGATTTGGGTTTTTGGGGATTTGGGGATTTTGGGGATGGGGATTTGGGGTTTTGGGGCAGAGGTTTTGGGGTTTTGGTGATGAGGATTTAGGGTTTTGGGGATGAGGATTTGGGTTTTTTGGGGATGGGGATTTGGGATTTTTGGGGATGGGGATTTGGAGTTTTTGGGGATGGGGATTTGGGTTTTTTGGGGATGGGAATTTGGGTTTTTTGGGGATGGGGATTTGGGATTTTTGGGGATGGGAATTTGGGTTTTTTGGGGATGGGGATTTGGGATTTTTGGGGATGGGAATTTGGGTTTTTTGGGGATGAGGATTTGGGTTTTTGGGGATGGGAATTTGGGTTTTTTGGGGATGGGGATTTGGGATTTTTGGGGATGGGAATTTGGGTTTTTTGGGGATGGGGATTTGGGAGTTTTTGGGGATGAGGATTTGAGGATCTGGGGACGGGGATTTGGGGTTTTGGGGGTGGAGATCTGGGGTTTTTGGGGACAGGAATTTAGGGTTTTTGGGGATGGGGATCTGGGGTTTTTGGGGACAGGAATTTGGGGTTTTGGGGATGGGGATTTGGGGTTTTTGGAGACAGGGATTTGGGGTTTTTGGGGTCAGTTTTGGGGTTTGGGGTGGGCTTTGGGGTCCCTCACAGTGGACGTCCACCAGGGTGCTGACGTTGGTGCTGCCGATGTCGTTGTGCACCTCGCAGGACACGGGCTCGGTGAAGAAGGTGTAATCCACCTGCGTGTCGTACCTGTTCTCCTTGGCCTCCTCGATCAGCACCCCCCCTTTGGCCCACCTGGGACACACACCGGGCCTCAGTCCCAGTCCTAAACCCGAAATCCCAATCCTAAACCCTAAATCCCAATCCTAAATCTGAAATCCCAATCCTAAATCCCAGTCCTAAACCCAAAATCCCAATCCTAAACCCTAAATCCCAATCCTAAATCTGAAATCCCAATCCTAAATCCCAGTCCTAAACCCGAAATCCCAATCCTAAATCCTAAATCCTAATCCCAACCCTACATCCCAATCCTGACCACCATTTCCAGGGGGTTTTGGGGAGGGGACACAGAGCCAAGGTGGGGATGTTCAGGGATCCCATTTGACCCCAATCCTAAATCCCAATTTGAATCCAATCCCGATCCCGCCCGTGATCCCGATTACGACCCCAATCCCAATCCCAATCCCGACCCCGACCCTGCCTGTGATCCCGATTCCCACCCCAATCCCGAGCCCAATCCCGACCGTGACCCCAATCCCGATTCCGACCCAATCCCGACCCCAACCCCAATCCCGACCCCAATCCTGATCCCAATCCCGACCCTAAACCCCGACCCCAATCCCGACCCCGACCCCAATCCCAATCCCGATTCTGACCCCAATCCCGACCCCGACCCCAGTCCCGACCCCGACCCCAATCCCGACCCTAAATCCCGACCCCAATCCCGATCCCGATCCCGATTCCGACCCCAACCCCAATCCCGACCCCAACCCCAATCCCGACCCTAAACCCTGACCCCAATCCCGACCCCAATCCTGATCCCAATCCCGACCCGGACCCCAATCCCGACCCCGACCCCGATCCCAATTCTGACCCCGACCCCAATCCCGACCCCAACCCCAATCCCAACCCTAAACCCTGACCCCAATCCCGACCCCAATCCCGACCCCAATCCTGATCCCAATCCCAACCCTGAGCCCGATTCTGACCCCGACCCCAATCCCGACCCCCACCCCAATCCCGACCCTAAACCCCCGCCCCGATCCCGACCCCGACCCCGATCCGGGATTCGCTCACCTGTAGCCCCGGATCTCGGGGTTGGCCGTGGCCATGCAGGTGAACACGACCCTCTCGCCCTCCTGCACCGTTTGGGGCTGGATGGACAAAGTCACCGTCGGGGGATCTGTGGGGACGGCGCCACCGCGGCTCAGGGGGACACGGGGGGGACACCGAGGGGTCCCCAAAGATCTGGGGTGGGACATCCCCTGGCCCTGGGCTTGTGGGGATCCCAAATCCTGTCCCTGGGCTTGTGGGGACCCCAAATCCTGTCCCTGTCCTTGTGGGGACCCCAACCCCATCCCTGGGATTTGGGATGGGATTTGATCCCCAAATCCCGCCCCTGTCCCCTCCCACAGGCGCTGTCCCCTCCGCAGCGGCCACCGGGGGGCGGAGCTGGCCGCGAGTCCGGCCCTGCCTCCTCCTCATCCTCACCAGTGTCCCCAGTGTCCCCAGTGTCCCCAATGTCCCCACGCACGGTGCACGTTGAGGCGCACGAAGGTCTCTTTGCCATGTCCCCAGTGTCCCCAGTGTCCCCAGTGTCCCCAATGTCCCCCATGTCCCCTGCCCCACGCACAGTGCACGTTGAGGCGCACGAAGGTCTCTTTGCCATGTCCCCAATGTCCCCAGTGTCCCCATGTCCCCTGTCCCCACGCACGGTGTACGCTGAGGCGCACGAAGGTCTCTTTGCCATGTCCCCAGTGTCCCCAGTGTCCCCAATGTCCCCATGTCCCCTGTCCCCACGCACGGTGCACGTTGAGGCGCACAAAGGTCTCTTTGCCATGTCCCCATGTCCCCAGTGTCCCCAGTGTCCCCAGTGTCCCCTGTCCCCACGCACGGTGCACGTTGAGGCGCACGAAGGTCTCTTTGCCATGTCCCCAATGTCCCCAATGTCCCCAATGTCCCCCTGTCCCCACGCACGGTGCACGTTGAGGCGCACGTAAGTCTCTTTGCCATGTCCCCAATGTCCCCAATGTCCCCAATGTCCCCCCTGTCCCCACGCACGGTGCACGTTGAGGCGCACGAAGGTCTCTTTGCCATGTCCCCAATGTCCCCAATGTCCCCAATGTCCCCCCTGTCCCCACGCACGGTGCACGTTGAGGCGCACGAAGGTCTCTTTGCCATGTCCCCAATGTCCCCAATGTCCCCAATGTCCCCCCTGTCCCCACGCACGGTGCACGTTGAGGCGCACGAAGGTCTCTTTGCCGCCGGGCGCGGCCGCGTTGGAGCAGCGGCACGAGAAGACGCGGCCGATGTCCAGGTCCGTGGGGGTGATGGGCAGCAGGCTGGTGGTGCTCTCGCGCTTGCCATCGGCCAGCAGCTCCTGGGGACAGGGACAGGGACATGGGGACAGCGTTGGGGACATGGGGACAGCATTGGGGACATGGGGACAGGGACAGGGACATGGGGACAGGGCTGGGGCCATCGACCAGCAGCTCCTGGGGACATGGGGACAGGGACAGTTCTGGGACAGGACAGGGTGGCAGTTTTGGGGACACCAGGACAGGACAGGGTGACAGTTTGGGGATAGGGTGACATTTCTGGGGACACCAGGACAAGACAGTGTGACAGTTTGCTGACAGTTTGGTGACAGTTTAGTGACATTTTGGTAGCTGTACCGTGGTGGTGACGGCGCCGTCCTGCTGCTGCCTGTCACATAACCAGGTGATGGTGGGGACAGGACAGGACAGGGTGACAGTTTGGGAACAGGATGACAGTTTTGGGGACAGGGTGACAGTTTGGTGACAGTGTGACATTTTGGTGACACTGGTGGCCGTACCGTGGTGGTGACGGCGCCGTCCTGCTGCTGCCCTTTGTGGAACCAGGCGATGGTGGGGACAGGACAGCACAGGACAGGGCAGGGTGACAGTTTGGGGATAGGGTGACATTTCTGGGGACACCAGGACAGGACAGTGTGACAGTTTGCTGACAGTTTGGTGACAGTTTAGTGACATTTTGGTAGCTGTACTGTGGTGGTGACGGCGCCGTCCTGCTGCTGCCTGTCACAGAACCAGGCAATGGTGGGGACAGGACAGGACAGGGCAGGGTGACAGTTTGGGAACAGGATGACAGTTTTGGGGACAGGGTGACAGTTTGGACAGGATGTTTTGGGGACACCAGGACAGGACAGTGTGACATTTTGGTGACATTTTGGTGGCACTGGTGGCCGTACCGTGGTGGTGACGGCGCCGTCCTGCTGCTGCCCGTCGCGGAACCAGGTGACGCTGGCGGCCGGTTTGGCGCTGCGCGCGCGGCACGTCAGGTTGTACGGGGTCCCCGCCCGCAGCAGGATCTCGGGGGCGCCGTCGATCGTGGGGTCCTCGGGGGGGACTGCGGAGGGGACACGGGGACACGGTGACACGGGGGACACGGGGACACAGGGACACGGGGGACATGGGGACATGGGGACACGGGGACATGGGAGACACGGGGGACACGGGGACACGGTGACACGGGGACACGGTGACACGGGGACACGGGGGACACGGGGACACAGTGACGCGGGGACACGGGGACATGGGGACACGGGGACACGGGGGACACGGGGGACACGGAGACATTGGGGACACTGGGGACACTGGGGACACGGTGACATTGGGGACACAGGGACAGTTGCTCACTGTGCATGGTGACATTGGGGACACGGTGACATTGGGGACATTGGGACAGTGTCTCACTGAGCACGGTGACATTGGGGACTCGGTGACATTAGGGACATTGGGGACATTGGGGACACGGTGACATTGGGGACATGGGGACATTGGGGACATTGGGGACACAGTGACATTGGGGACACAGGGACAGTGTCTCACTGAGCACGGTGAGGCGGGGACATTGGGGACACTGTGAACATTGGGGACACTGTGACATTGGGGACACGGGGACAGTGTCTCACTGAGCACGGTGAGGCAGGGACATTGGGGACACGGTGACATTGGGGACACGGTGACATTGGGGACACGGTGACACGGGGACAGGTCTCACTGAGCACGGTGAGGCAGGGACATTGGGGACATTGGGGACATTGGGGACATTGGGGACACGGTGACATTGGGGACACGGTGACATTGGTGACATTGGGGACACGGTGACATTGGGGACACAGGGCCAGGTCTCACTGAGCACGGTGAGGCGGGCGCGGCGCGAGCGCAGCGCGGCCTCGGTGGCCTGGCACTCGTAGGCGGCGTCATCGGAGAGCTCGGCCCGGCTGATCTCCAGGCTGTGCTGGCCCGAGCCGGCCGCGCCCACCATGCGGTACCGGGGCCACGCTGGGGACACGGGGACACAACCGGGTCACTGGCGGGTCACCCCAAAAACCACAAACACCCCAAACACCCCGAACCCACAGAGACACCCCCAAACACCCCAATCCCGCCCAGCCCACCATGCGGTACCGGGGCCACGCTGGGGACACGGGGACACAACCGGGTCACAACCGGGTCACCCCAAACACCCCAAACCCACTGTGCCCACCATGCGGTACCGGGGCCACGCTGGGGACAACGGGGACACACGGGGTCACCCCAAACACACAGGGACACCCCAATCCCATGCCCGGGTTGTGGGGACAGCACCAGCATCACACGGGGACACCCCCAGAGCCACCCCTGTCCCGTGAGTGCCACCCCTGTCCCACAGGTGCCACCCCTTCCCCGTGGATGTCACCCCAATGCCACCCCTGCCCCGTGAGTGCCACCCCTGTCCCATGGGTGCCCCCTATGTCCCCCTCACCCTTGAGGCCCCATGGATGTCACCCCCATCCCATGGGTGCCCCCATCCCATGGGTGTCCCCCCTGTCCCATGGGTGCCCCCCCTGCCCCGTGGGTGTCCCCGTGTCCCCCCTCACCCTTGAGGCCGTGTCCCATGGATGTCACCCCAATGCCACCCCCATCCCATGGGTGCCCCCCCTGCCCCATGGGTGCCCCCCCTTTCCCGTGGGTGTCCCCCCTGTCCCCCCTCACCCTTGAGGCCCCACGGATGTCACCCCCATCCCGTGGGTGCCCCCCCCATGCCATGGGTGCCCCCCCTGCCCCCATGGGTGCCCCCCTGCCCCGTGGGTGTCCCCGTGTCCCCCTCACCCTTGAGGCCGTGCCCCAGCCCCAGCGCCAGCCCGTCCTTGGTCCATTGCACGATGCCCGAGTAGTTGAGCACGACGCAGGCCAGGAGGATTCTCTGTCCCGCCACGACCGTCTGGTCCTCGGGTTCCTCGGCGAACCTCGGCTGCGCCGCTGCGGCACCGGGGGCGGCGCCGGGGACAGGGTCAGTGCCAGAGCCAGAGCCAGCGCCAGAGCCAGCGCGGCACCGCGGCACCGCCCCGCCCAGCATGGGCACTGGGAGCACTGGGGGCACTGGGAGAACTGGGAGAACTGGGAGCACTGGGAGAACTGGGGGCACTGGGAGAACTGGGGGCACTGGGAGCACTGGGAGAACTGGGGGCACTGGGAGCGCTGGGAGCACTGGGAGAACTGGGAGCACTGGGAGCACTGGGAGTGCTGGGGGCACTGGGAGCGCTGGGAGCCACTGGGGGCACTGCCAGCACTGGGGGCACTGGGAGAACTGGGAGCGCTGGGAGCACTGGGAGAACTGGGAGAACTGGGAGCACTGGGAGCACTGGGAGAACTGGGAGAACTGGGAGCACTGGGAGCACTGGGAGAACTGGGAGCACTGGGAGAACTGGGAGAACTGGGAGAACTGGGAGCACTGGGAGAACTGGGAGAACTGGGAGCACTGGGAGCGCTGGGAGAACTGGGAGAACTGGGAGCACTGGGAGCACTGGGAGAACTGGGAGCACTGGGAGAACTGGGAGCACTGGGAGAACTGGGAGAACTGGGAGCACTGGGAGCGCTGGGAGACACTGGGATACTCCTGGGATCAACTGGGATCCACTGGGATCTGCTGGGATCCTCTGCAATCCCCTGGGATCCCCTGGGATCACCTGGGACCCTCCTGGGATCAACTGGGATCCTCCTGGGATCCTCCTGGGATCACCTGGGATCCTCTTAGGATCAACTGGGATCGCCTGGGATCAACTGGGATTGACTGGGATCAACTGGGATCCTCTGCAACCCCCCTGGGATCAACTGGGATCCTCCTGGGATTGCCCGGGATCCCCTTGGAACCTCTGAAATCCCCTGGGATCACCCTGAGATTCCCCCCGATCTCCTCTGGATCCCCTCAGGATCGCCCCGGACCTGCCCAGGGATCCCCCCCAGCTGGGCCCTGCCCCTCCCAGTCCCAGTTCGATCCCAGTGTCCCCGATCCCGGTCCTGGTACGTTTCTGGTGTCGCAATCCCGGTTCGATCCCGGTGTCCCCAGTCCCGGTCCCGGTTCGATTCCGGTGTCGCTGCTGTCCCCGTTCCCACTGTCCCGGCTGTCCCCACTGTCCCCGGTCCCGGTTCGATCCGCTGTCCCCGCTGTCCCCGCTGGCCCGGTCCCGGTCCCGGTTCGATCCGCTGTCCCCTCTGTCCCCGTTCCCGCTGTCCCCTCTGTCCCCGTTCCCGCTGTCCCCTCTGTCCCCGTTCCCGCTGTCCCCGCTGTTCCCGGTGTCCCGGTCCCAGTTCGATCCCGCTGTCCCCGTTGTCCCCGTTCCTGGTCCCGGTTTGATCCCGTGTCCCCGCTGTCCCCGCTGGCCCGGTCCCGGTCCCGGTTCGATTCCGGTGTCGCGGCTGTCCCCGTTCCCGCTGTCCCCGCTGTCCCCGCTGTCCCCGCTGTCCCCGCTGTCCCCGCTGTCCCCGCTGTCCCCGGTGTCCCCGGTGTCCCCTCTGTCCCCGTCCCCGCTGTCACGCGCTGCGGGAATCGAGCGGGACGCGCCGGGGACAGCGGTGGGGGAGGGGCAGGGGACGGGGCCGCGCCCGGGGCCGCTTAGCCCGGCTGCAATCCCGGGATTTGTACCCGGGATAAAACTGGCACGGAATTGGCACAGAATTGGCACAGGATTGGCACAGAACTGGCACAGGACTGGCACGGAACTGGCACGGAACTGGCACAGAACTGGCACAGAATTGGCACAGAACTGGCACAGAACTGGCACAGGACTGGCACGGAATTGGCACAGAATTGGCACAGAACTGGCACAGAACTGGCACGGGATTGTCACGGGACTGGCACAGAATTGGCACAGAACTGGCACAGAACTGGCACAGAATTGTCACGGGACTGGCACGGAATTTCCTTTTTCCCTTTCCCCCCCTTTTTAACCTTTTTTCCCCCCTCTTTATTTTCTCTCTCCCTCCTCCCCTCACACAATTTAAAATTTCAATTTCAACTCTTTCTCCTCCCCACTCTTTCACTGCTATTTTTACAGAAAAAAAAATTTAAAAATTAAAAAAAAAAATTAAAAAATTAAAAAAATTTAAAAATTAAAAAAAAATTTAAATATTAAAAAAAAAAAAAATTAAAAAAACCAAAAACAGGCGAGGAGGGAGGAGAGTTCCAAAAAAAAATAAAAATAAATAAATAAAAAATAAAAAAGCTTTTCCCTGGGTTGGATTTTTTTTTTTTTTTTGGGTTTTTTTTTTTTTTTTTTTAGTTTCTTTTTTTTTTTTTTTTTTTTTGTCCCCCTCCTCTTTTTTTTTTCTGCGGGAAAGAAAAGAGGATTTGGATTTCTTGGAGCGGAAAGGAAAAGGCGGGAGGGGGCGGGGCGGCCCCCGAGGGGGATCTGTGGGATTTGTGGGGTGGAATATTATGGGATGGGATTGATTCTTGGGATTTTTGGGATGGGATTTCTGGGATTTATGGGATGGGATTTTTTCCCATTTTCCCGGGAATTCCAGCCCCATTTCCCGGGAATTCCAGCCCCCATTTCCGGCCCCCATTCCCAGGAATTCATTCCTGCCCCATTTCCGGGAATTCAGCCCCATTCATTTCTCGGGAATTCCAGGAATTCCAGCCCCCATTTCCCGGGAATTCCAGCCCCATTTCCCGGGAATTCCAGCGGGAATTCCTGCCCCATTTCCCGGGAATTCCAGCCCCATTTCCCGGGAATTCCAGCCCCATTTCCCGGGAATTCCAGCCCCCATTTCCCGGGAATTCCAGCCCCATTTCTGGGAATTTCCAGCCCCGTTATCCCGGAATTCAGGGAATTCCAGCCCCATTTCCAGGAATTCCAGAATTCCAGCCCACCCCATTTCCCGGGAATTCCAGCCCCATTTCCCGGGAATTCCAGCCCCATTTCCCGGGAATTCCAGCCCCATTTCCCGGGAATTCCAGCCCATTTTCCGTTCAATAATTCCAGCCCCATTTCCCGGGAATTTCCAGCCCCATTTCGGGAATTCCAGCCCCATTTCCTGGAATTTCCAGCCCCATTTCCTGGGAATTCCAGCGGGAATTCAGCCCCATTTCCCGGGAATTCCAGCCCCCATTTTCCCAGGAATTCCAGCCCCATTTCCAGGAATTCAGCCCCCATTTCCTGGGAATTCCTCTATTCTGGAATTCCAGCCCCGTTTTTCCTGGGAATTTGAGCCCCATTTCCCGGGAATTCCAGCCCCATTTCCCGGGAATTCCAGCCCCCATTTCCCGGGAATTCCAGCCCCATTTCCCGGGAATTCCAGCGGGAATTCCAGCCCCATTTCCCGGGAATTCCAGCCCCATTTCCCGGGAATTCCAGCCCCCATTTCCCGGGAATTCCAGCCCCATTTCCGGGAATTCCGGAAGGGAATTCCGGCCCATTTCCGGGAATTCCTGCCCCATTTCCCGGGAATTCCTGCCCCATTTCCCGGGAATTCCAGCCCCGTTTTCCCGGGAATTCCAGACGAGACGAGTCCTGCCACATCCCCCTCCCCCTCCCCCCTCCCGCCAAATTCTATTTTGGGCTCCCGGAATTTGGGACTTTCAGCTCAACCCCGGCGGCGGCTCCGGGCGAGGGGAGGGGACACGAAGCCACCCCCGTGTCCCCAAAATGTCCCCAAAGTGTCCCCAAAATGCGAATCCCCTGAATTATGGGATGCCCACATCTCCCCCCCGCTTCCCAAAAACCCCAAATTCCCGGGATTTTCTTTTTTTTTTCCCGTTTTTTTCCCCTTTTTCCTGACTCTGGAAAAGCCGGAGGAGCTCCAGGGGTGGGAGCTGTGGGATCACGGAATTCCAGGAATTTTTCCCTTTTTCCCCCTTTTTATCCCTGTTTTTAATTTTCCCTTCCCCCCCTTTTTCTTCCTTCTCCCCCCTTTTCCCACCCCTTTTCCCCCCAATTTTCCCCTCCTTTTTTCCCCTTTTTTTCCCCATTCCCCCCCATTTTCTTCCCCTTTTTTCCCCATTTTCTTTCCCCTTTTCCCCCCATTTTCCTTCCCTTTTTCCCCCATTTTCCCCCATGTTATTTCCTTTTTTTTCCTCATTTTCCCCCCCATTTTCTTTTCCCTTTTTTCCCTTTTTCTCCCCCATTTTATTTCCTTTTTTCCCCCATTTTTCCCCCCATTTTCTTTCCCTTTTTTCCCTTTTTTTTCCCCTTTCCTTTTTTTCCCCTCATTTTTCCCCCATTTTCTTTCCCTTTTTCCCCCATTTCCCCCCATTTTCTTTCCCTTTTTTCCCATTTCCCCCATTTTCCTCCCTTTTCCCCCTTTTTCCTCTTTCCCCATTTTTTTCTTTCCCTTTTCCTTTTTCCCCTTTTCCCCTCCCATTTTCTTTCCCTTTTTCCCTTTTTTCCCCATTTTTTCCCTCCTTTTTTCCCCATTTTTTCCCTTTTTTCCCCCCATTTCCCCCCCCATTTTCTTTCCCTTTTTTCCCTTTTTTCCCATTTTTCTCCCCATTTTTTTCCCTTTTTTCCCATTTTTCTCCCCATTTTCTTTCCCTTTCCCCCTCCTTTTTCCCCCATTTTTTCCCATTTTTTCCCTTTTCCCCCCCCATTTCCCCCCCCCATTTCCCCCCCCCATTTTCTTTCCCTTTTTTCCCCATTTTTTCCCATTTTCCCCCCATTTTTTCCCCCCATTTTTCCCCCCATCCCTTCCCAGGATCCATCCCCGACATTCCCAGGAATTTCTGGCATTTCCCAGCCGGGTGTCCCGATGTCACTTTTGTCCCTTTTTGTCACCTCCCCCCGCCCCCGCTCGGCCGCACTCCCCGCCCCCTAATCCCGCCTTAATTAAAATTCCCGCCCTTAATTCCTCGTTAATTGAATCCCGGCGCTGGGTGGGGAAGGGCCGGTGTCCCCAAGGGGTGGTGGCCTTGTCCCTGTCCCTGTCCCTGTCCCCAGTCTTGTCCCCATCCCTGTCCCCAGTCTTGTCCTTTTTCTTGTCCCTGTCCCCAATCCCTGTCCTTGTCCCATTCCCTGTCCCTGTCCCCATTCCCTGTCCCCATCCCGACGTCACTTTGTCCCTGTCTCCAATTGTGTCCCCATCCCTGTCCCTGTCCCCATCCCTGTCCCTGTCCCCATCCCTGTCCCCATCCCTGTCCTTGTCCCCATCCCTGTCCCCATCCCTGTCCTTGTCCCATCCCTGTCCCATCCCCTTATTTTTTTCCCTTTTTTTCTATTTTTATTTATTCCCTTTTTTTTATTTTAATTTTAATTTTTATTTTAATTTTTATTTTTATTTTTTCCCTTTTTTTTCCTATTTCTATTTTTTCCCCTTTTTTTTTCTATTTTTATTTTTCCCTTTTATTTAAAATTTCCCCTTTTTTCTATTTTTATTTTTTCCCTTTTTCCCCCCTATTTTTATTTTTATTTTTTCCCTTTTTATTTTTTTTTCTATTTCTATTTTTCCCCTTTTTTTTTCTATTTTTATTTTTCCTTTTTTTAAAAAAATTTTTCCCTTTTTTTTCTATTTTTATTTTTTCCCTTTTTTCCCCCTATTTTTATTTTTATTTTTTCCTTTTTATTTTTTTTTCTATTTCTATTTTTTCCCTTTTTTTTTCTATTTCCATTTTTTCCCTTTTTTTTGTTTTTCCCTTTTTTTTCTATTTTTATTTTTGCCCTTTTCCCCTATTTTTATTTTTATTTTTTCCCTTTTAATTTTTTTTTTTTCTATTTTTATTTTTTCCTTTTTCCCCCTTATTTTTATTTTTATTTTTTCCCTTTTTTTTTTTTTTAATATTTTTATTTTTTCCCTTTCTATTTTTTTTTCTATTTTTATTTCTTCCTTCTTTATTTATTTTTTTCCCTCTCATTAAATTCAGGATTTTTTCTTTCTTTCCCCTCCAAGCGCACACGGACAAAAATCTTAATTAGACATTGTTCCCGCACTAATTAATTAAAGCCAATCAAGGGCGGCAGAAATTCCCAGAGGGGAAAACGGGGGGGGGAGGGGCGAGATTTGGGGGTCTGGGGGATTTGGGGGTCCTGATTTGGGGAGGGGCCCCTGGAGCTTCTTGGGCTCAATTTTGGGGGGTCAAACCCTGATTTTGGGGGGATTTGGGGGCTCAAATCCCGATTTTGGGGGTTCAGGTCTGTTTTTTTGGGGGTCCTGATTTGGGGAGGGGCCCCTGGAGCTTCTTGGGGTCAATTTTGGGGGGGTCAAACCCTGATTTTGGGGGGATTTGGGGGGGTCAGACCCTGATTTTGGGGGGCTCAAATCCTGATTTTGGGGGTTCAGGTCCGGGTTTTTGGGGGCTCAGGGCGGTTTTTGGGGGGTCCTGATTTGAGGGGGTTCTCTGGAGCCTTTTGGGGTCAATTTTGGGGGGGCAGGTCCTGATTTTGGGGGGATTTGGGGGCTCCAGGTCAGTTTTTGGGGGGCTCTGATTTGGGGGCGAGTTCCCCTCTCTGGGGTCTCGATTTGGGGGAAATTTGGGATTTTTTGGGTGAAAATCCGCTTTTTTTTTGAGGAAATTCTGGATTTTTTTGGGGCAAAATCAGGATTTTTTGGGGTGAAATTCGAGATTTTTTTTCGAGGAAATTCGGGATTTTTTGGGGGAAATTCAGGATTTTTTTAGGGGAAATTCGGAATTTTTTGGGGGAAATTCGGGATTTTTTGGGGGGAAAATTCTGGATTTGTTGGGGGAAAATTCTGGATTTTTTTTGGCAAAATCGGGATTTTTTTGGGGTGAAATTCGAGATTTTTTTTGGAGGAAATTCGGAATTTTTGGGGGGAAATTCGGGATTTTTTTGGGGGGGAAATTCTGGTTTTTTTTGGAGCAGGAATTCGGGATTTTTTTGGGGGAACTTTTGTGAATTTCGGGATTTTTTGAGGGGGAGATTCAGGATTTTGGGGGGATTTTTTGGGGGGATTTTGGGATTTTTTGGGGGGAAATTTACGATTTTTGGGGGGGATTTTTTGGGATTTTTATTGAAAAACTTCAGGACTTTTTTCTGCGAATATTCAGATTTTTGGGGGATTTTTTGGGTGATTTTGGGATTTTTTGGGGAGAATATTCACGATTTTTTTTGAGATATTTTGGGGTAAATTTGGGATTTTTTATTGAAAAACTTCAGGACTTTTTTCAGAGAATATTCCGATTTTTGGGGGATTTTTTGGGTGATTTTGGGATTTTTTTGGGAGAATATTCCGATTTTTTGGGGGGGATTTTTTGGGCGAATAATCCCAATTTTTCCCTTTTTTTTTTTGCTGATTCCGCGATTTTTTGGCTCCACTCCAGAATTTATGGGGAGAAAAAATCCCCATTTTTGGGGAGGATTTTTTGGGCATCTTTTGCCCCTTTTTGGGATTTTTTTGGGGTGTCGCTGCCCCTCCCCCACCCCTCTCCCCTCCCCCGCTCGATGATCCCTCACTCCCGGAATTCCAGGAATTTCCTGCCCAGGCTCCCTCTGGAAAGAAAAAAAAAAATCCAAACTTCAAATTTTTAACCCTTCCCTGCCCTGAGGTTTTTTTTTTTTTTTTTAAGGGAGAATTTCATCAATTTAAATTTAAATTTTTTTTTATTTTATTTTATTTTATTTTATTTTATTTTATTTTATTTTATTTTATTTTATTTTATTTTATTTTATTTTATTCATTTTATTTTATTTATTTTATTTTATTTTACTTTATTTTACTTTATTTTATTTTATTTTATTTTATCTTATTTTATATTTTATTTTATATTTTATTTTATTTTATTTTACTTTACTTTTCTTTACTTAATCTTATTTTATTTTATTTTATTTTATTTTATTTTATTTTATTTTATATTTTATTTTATATTTTATTTTATTTTATATTTTATTTTATTTTATTTTATTTTATTTTATTTTATTTTATATTTTATTTTATTTTTTTAAATTTACTTTACTTTTCTTTATTTTATTATTTTATTTTATTTTATTTTATTTTATTTTATTTTATTTTATTTTATTTTATTTTATTTTATTTTATCTCATTTTATTTTATTTATTATTTTATTTTATTTCACTTTTCTTTACTTTATTTTATTTTATTTTATTTTATTTTATTTTATTTTATTTTATCTCATTTTATCTTTTTGTTTTATTTTATCTTATTTTATTTTATTTTATTTTACTTTTATTTTATTTTATTTTACTTTTCTTTATTTTATTTTATTTTATTATTTTATTTATTTTATTTTACTTTATTTTATTTTATTTTATTTTATTATTTAATTTAATTTCATTTCATTTCATATAAAAAAATATTTTTAAAAAATAAAAAAATTTAAAAAATTTCAAAAAAATTTAAAAATATAAAAAAAAATTAAATAATATTTAAAAAAAAATAAAAAAAAAAAAATTAAATTTCCCCCTCCCACCCGTTCCCATGACAACGCTGGGGGCTGGGAAATATCCCAAATCTGAGACCTTGGATCCCTGATCCCAAATCCCAAATCCCAAATCTCAGATCCCAAACCCCAAATTTGAGATCCCAAATCCAAAATCTGAGACCTTGGATCCCAAATCCCCAAATCCCAAATCCCAAATCAGATCCCAAATCTCAGACCCCAAATCTGAAGACTGAGATCCCCCAGATCCCAAATCCCAAATCCCAGATCCCAAATCCCAAATCCCAGATCCCAAATCCCAAATCCCTGATCCCAGATCCCAAATCCCAGAATCCCAAATTCCAGAATCCCAATCCCAAATCCCAGATCCCAAATCCCAAATCTGAGATCCCAGATCCCAAATCCCAAACCCCAAATCCCAAATCCCAATTCAAATCAGATCCCAAATCCCAAATCCCAGATCCCAAATCCCAGATCCCAAATCCCAAATCCCAAATCCCAAATCCCAGATCCCAAATCCCAAATCAGATCCCAAATCCCAAATCCCAAATCCCAAATCTGCCCCCTCCGTGCCCCTCCCCCCCTTTTTCCCGGGTTTTATGCAAATGAGCCGCAATTAGCGGCTGAGCGTGATTAATTAACAGCTAATCAAACCAAAGGAGGCTTTGATGATTAAACCTCGAGCAATTAATTAATTCCCGATAATTAATCCCCGATGATAATTCCCGATGATAATTCCCGATAATTCCCGATAATAATTCCCGATAATTCATTCCCGATAATTCCCGATAATTAATTCCCGATGATAATTCCTGATGATAATTCCCGATAATTCATTCCCGATAATTCATTCCCGATGATAATTCCTGATAATTAATTCCCGATAATTAATTCCCGATAATTCCCGATAATTAATTCCCGATAATTAATCCCCGATGATAATTCCCGATGATAATTCCTGATAATTCCTGATGATAATTCCCGATAATTCCTGATAATTCATTCCTGATAATTAATCCCCGATAATTCATTCCCGATAATTCATTCCCGTTAATTAATTCCCGATGATAATTCCTGATACTTCCCAACAATTCATTCCCGATAATCAATTCCCGATGATAATTCCCGATAATTAATTCCCGATGATAATTCCCGATAATTCCCGATAATTCCCGATGATAATTCCCGATAATTCCCGGTAATTAATTCCCGATAATTAATTCCCGATGATAATTCCCGATAATTCCCGATAATTCCCGATGATAATTCCCGATAATTCCTTCCCGATAATTAATTCCCGATAATTAATTCCCGATAATTAATTCCCGATAATTCCCTTGGACATTCCCAGGATTTGCCCCGGTGGGATTTAGGCCGGCGTGGGGATGGGTTTAAATTAATCCCGAATTAAAATTGGGGAGGGATTAAATTGATTAATAGATTATTAAATTAATAGATTAATAAATGAATAGATTAATAAATTAATAAACCCACCCCAAAATTACCTAAATCGTCCCCAAATCACCCAAAATTGCTCAAAATCACCCCAAAATCACCAAAAAATCACAAATCACCCTAAAATCATCCAAATCACTGAAATCACCCCAAATCACTCAAAATCATCCAAAATCACCCGAAAATTCACCAAAAAACCACCCCAAATTCACCTAAAATCACCCTAAAATTCCCCGAAAAATCACCCCAAAATTCACCAAAAATCACCCCAAATTCACCTAAAATTACCCCAAAATTCACCTCAAATCACCCCAAAATTCACCAAAATTCACCCCAAAAATCACCCCAAAATTCACCAAAAATCACCCCAAAAATCACCCCAAAAATCACCCCAAAATTCACCAAAATATAATATATATAATATATATTATATAATATAAAATATAAAATATAATATTCACCAATATATAATATATAATATATAATATATAATATATAATATATAATATATAATATATAATATATAATATATAATATATAATATATAATATATAATATATAATATATAATATATAATATATAACATATAATATGAAATAAAAAGAAAAAACCAAATATAGAACAAACCAAAATAACAGCGTATAAAATAGAGTAAAACAACACCAGAATAAAATAAAATACAAAATAAAAAATAAAACAAAAATGAAAATTAAAAACCCCAGGGAGAGCCAAAGAAATGAAGAAATTTCCAATTGGCGGCGCATTGAGATGAATGGGGATCATTGGGGGGAGAGGCAGGAAATGGTTTGGGGGGAAATGAGCGATGGGAGCCGCCAGTCCAAACTGGGACTGTCCCTTCCCAAACTGGGACTGTCCCACCCCAAACTGGGACTGTCCCACCCCAAACTGGGACTGTCACACCCCAAACTGGGACTGTCCCACCCCAAACTGGGACTGTCCCACCCCAAACTGGGACTGTCCCACCCCAAACTGGGACTGTCACACCCCAAACTGGGACTGTCACACCCCAAACTGGGACTGTCCCACCCCAAACTGGGACTGTCACACCCCAAACTGGGATTGTCCCTTCCCAAACTGGGACTGTCCCACCCCAAACTGGAGATGTGCCTTCCCAAACTGGAGTCGTCCCATCCCAAACCAGAGCCATTGATCCTAAACTGGAGCCATTGATCCCAAACTGGAGCCATTGATCCCCAACTGGAGCCATTGATCCCAAACCGGAGCCATTGATCCCAAACCAGAGCCATTGATCCTAAACTGGAGCCATTGATCCCAAACTGGAGCCATTGATCCCCAACTGGAGCCATTGATCCCAAACTGGAGCCATTGATCATAAACTGGAGCCATTGATCCTAAACCGGAGCCATTGATCCCAAACTGGAGCCATTGATCCTAAACTGGAGCCATTGATCCTAAACCGGAGCCATTGATCCCAAACTGGAGCCATTGATCCCAAACTGGAGCCATTGATCCCAAACTGGAGCCATTGATCCCAAACTGGAGCCATTGATCCCCAACTGGAGCCATTGATCCCAAACTGGAGCCATTGATCATAAACTGGAGCCATTGATCCCAAACCGGAGCCATTGATCCCAAACTGGAGCCGCTGGAGCCATTGATCCCAAACAATTGACTGGAGCCATTGATCCCAAACTGGAGCCATTGATCCCAAACCGGAGCCATTGATCCCAAACTGGAGCCATTGATCCCAAACTGGAGCCATTGATCCCAAACCGGAGCCATTGATCCCAAACTGGAGCCATTGATCCCAAACTGGAGCCATTGATCCCAAACCATTGAGCCATTGATCCCAAACTGGAGCCATTGATCCATTGATCCCAAACTGGAGCCATTGATCCCAAACTGGAGCCATTGATCCCAAACTGGAGCCATTGATCCCAAACCATTGATCCCAAACTGGAGCCATTGATCCCAAACCGGAGCCATTGATCCCAAAACCATTGATCCCAAAGCCATTGATCCCAAACTGGAGCCATTGATCCCAAACTGGAGCCATTGATCCCAAACTGGAGCCATTGATCCCAAACCGGAGCCATTGATCCCAAACTGGAGCCATTGATCCCAAACTGGAGCCATTGATCCCAAACTGGAGCCATTGATCCCAAACTGGAGCCATTGATCCCAAACTGGAGCCATTGATCCCAAACTGGAGCCATTGATCCCAAACTGAGCCATTGATCTCAAACTGGAGCCATTGATCCCAAACTGGAGCCATTGATCTCAAACTGGAGCCATTGGAGCCATTGATCCCAAACTGGAGCCATTGATCCCAAACTGGAGCCATTGATCCCAAACTGGAGCCATTGATCCCAAACTGAGCCATTGATCCCAAACTGGAGCCATTGATCCCAAACTGGAGCCATTGATCCCAAACTGGAGCCATTGATCTCAAACTGGAGCCATTGATCCCAAACTGGAGCCATTGATCCCAAACTGGAGCCATTGATCCCAAACTGGAGCCATTGATCCCAAACTGGAGCCATTGAGCCATTGATCCCAAACTGGAGCCATTGATCCCAAACTGGAGCCATTGATCCCAAACTGGAGCCATTGATCCCAAACTGGAGCCATTGATCCCAAACTGGAGCCATTGATCCCAAACTGGAGCCATTGATCCCAAACTGGAGCCATTGATCCCAAACTGGAGCCATTGATCCCAAACCGGAGCCATTGATCCCAAACTGGAGCCATTGATCCCAAACTGGAGCCATTGATCCCAAACTGGAGCCATTGATCCCAAACTGGAGCCATTGATCCCAAACTGGAGCCATTGATCCCAAACTGGAGCCATTGATCCCAAACTGGAGCCATTGATCCCAAACTGGAGCCATTGATCCCAAACTGGAGCCATTGATCCCAAACTGGAGCCATTGATCCCAAACTGGAGCCATTGATCCCAAACTGGAGCCATTGATCCCAAACTGGAGCCATTGATCCCAAACTGGAGCCATTGATCCCAAACTGGAGCCATTGATCCCAAACTGGAGCCATTGATCCCAAACTGGAGCCATTGATCCCAAACTGGAGCCATTGATCCCAAACTGAGCCAGATCCCAAACTGGAGCCATTGATCCCAAACTGGAGCCATTGATCCCAAACTGAGCCATTGATCCCAAACTGGAGCCATTGATCCCAAACTGGAGCCATTGATCCCCCAAATCCTGGAGCCATTGATCCCAAACTGGAGCCATTGATCCCAAACTGGAGCCATTGATCCCAAACTGGAGCCATTGATCCCAAACTGGAGCCATTGATCCCAAACTGGAGCCATTGATCCCAAACTGGAGCCATTGATCCCAAACCGGAGCCATTGATCCCAAACTGGAGCCGTCCCTTCCCAAACCGGAGCCATTGATCCCAAACTGGAGCCGTCCCTTCTCGAACTGGAGCCATTGATCCCAAACTGGAGCCATTGATCTCAAACCGGAGCCATTGATCCCACACTGGAGCCATTGATCCCAAACTGGAGCCATTGATCCCAAACTGGAGCCATTGATCCCAAACCGGTGCCATTGATCCCAAACTGGAGCCGTCCCTTCCCAAACCGGAGCCATTGATCCCAAACTGGAGCCGTCCCTTCTCGAACTGGAGCCATTGATCCCAAACCGGAGCCATTGATCCCAAACTGGAGCCATTGATCCCAAACTGGAGCCATTGATCCCAAACTGGATCCATTGATCCCAAACTGGAGCCGTCCCTTCCCGAACTGGAGCCATTGATCCCAAACTGGAGCCATTGATCCCAAACTGGATCCATTGATCCCAAACTGGAGCCAAAAGCCCCAAAAATAATTGGAGACCCCCCCCCCCTTTCCCTTCCCTCCCCACCGGGGTTTGGGGGATTTTGGGGGGACTCGTTTTTTTCTCAGCGTGACCTTGGCAGGGCAGCTCCCCGTGCCTCAGTTTCCCCCAGGGGGAGGGGAGAGTGCGGATTTTGGGGGGATTTTTGGGAAAGGTGGCAAAAATGTGGGGGGAAAAATGTCAGAAAGATGTGGGAAAATGTGGGAAAAATGTGGGAAAAAAAAGTGGGAAAAAAGGTCCCGCCCAGATCCTTTTCCAAGGAATTCCAGGATTGGGATCTGGGGGTGCCCCCGGCACTCGCCACGGACGGACGGATGGACGGACGGACGGACAGAACCCCCCGGGCCGAGTCAAGGCCCCCCCCCCCCTCCTCCCCCGGTTCTGTTTGGTCCCCCCAAACCGGACCCAGAACCGGACCCAGAACCGGGTCAGGGTCCACAGCAGGAAGGGGGTCCCCAAAATCGCGATCCCGTTCTGGGGATCCAACGGGATCAGAACCGGGGGAACAGAGCGGAGCTGGGGCAGGAGAACCGGGCCCGGTACCGGAGGGGATCCAGGAGAACCGGGGCCGGTACCAGAGGGGATCCAGGAGAACCGGGGCCGGTACCGGAGGGGATCCAGGAGAACCGGGGCCGGTACCGGAGGGGGATCCAGGAGAACTGGGCCGGTACCGGAGGGGATCCAGGAGAACCGGAGGGATCAAGCGCCACCAACAAGACCAACGGGCCGGGATCGGAGAACCACCCGGACCCGCTCAGAACCCCGGTACCGGGCGGAACCAGAACCGAACGCCGACCAAACGGGCGGAGAACCGCCTGGACCGAACACAACCGGAACCAGAACCAGAACCGGAACCAGAACTGGAACCGCTCCGGTGCCGACACAAACATTGCCAGAACCGCCACGATACCAACACAACCGGAACCGGAACCAGAACCAGAACAGGAACCGGAACCGCTCCCGGTACCGACACAAACCCCTTCAGAACCCCCCCGGTACTGACACAAACACCCTCAGAACCAGAACCCCCGGTACCGACACAAACCCCTTCAGAACCAGAACTGGAACCGCTCCTGGTACTGACACAAACCCCCCAAAAACCCCCCCAGGTCCAGAACCTCCCCTGGTCCCGACACAAACACCCCAGAACCGGAACCGCTCCCGGTACCGACACAAACAGAACCAGAACCAGAACTGGAACCGCTCCTGGTACTGACACAAACCCCTTCAGAACCCCCCGGGACCCACACAAATCCCCCGGTACCGACACAAACACCCCCAGAACCGGAACCGCTCCCGGTACCGACACAAACAGAACCCGAACCCCCCCAGGTCCAGACCCTCCCCAGTACCGGCAGAACCGTCCCGGTACCGACACAAACACCCCCAGAACCAGAATCCCCAGCACCGACACAAACAGAACCCGAACCCCCCGGTACCGACACAAACACCCCCAGAACCTCCTGCGGTACCGACACAAACAGAACCCGAACCCCCGGTACCGACAGAAACCCCGATTCCGCTCCCGGTACCGCCACAAACACAACCCGAACCGACACAAACCCCCCCGGTACCGACACAAACAGAACCCGAACCCCCGGTACCGACAGAAACACCCCCCGGTACCGACACAAACACCCCCAGAACCTTCCCGGTACCGACACAGAACCCGCCCGGTACCGACACAAACCCGCCCGGTACCGACACAAACACCCTCAGAACCTTCCCCGGTAGCGACAAAAACAGAACCGAACCCCAGGACCGACAGAAACCCCCGGTACCCCGGTACCACAAACAAACAACCCGGTACACACAACACCAGAACCTCCCGGTACCGCACAGAACCCCCGGTACCGACAGAACCCCCCCGGTACCGACACAAACACCCCAGAACCAGAATCCCCAGCACCGACACAAACCCCCCGGTACCGCTCCCGGTACCAACACAAACAGAATCGGAATCCCCGGTACCGACAGAACACCCAACAGAACCCAGAACCTCCCGGTACCAACACAGAACCTCCCCGGTACCGACACAAACCCCCAGAACCCGCAGAACACCCCAGTACCGACACAACCACCCCGTAGCTACCGAACACAAACCACCCGTAGACCAACCCCCGGTACCGCCACAAACCCCGAACCCCCTACCGACACAAACCCCCGGTACCGCGGACAACAGAACCCGAACCCCCAGGTAGAGAACCAGACCTCCCGTCCCAAAACAAACCCACAAAAACCCCGTCCACAAACAACCCCAAACCAGATCCCCAAACCCTCCCAAAAAAACCCCCACCCGCCGCCCCTCCCCCGCTCGCCCCGCGCCCCCGCCGCTCGCCCACCTTGCCGCGGCTCCCACGACGAGCAGGCTCAGCACGAGCAGGATCCGCATCTCCGTCCCGGGCGCAGCGCAGGCCTCCAGCCCCGGGGGTGGCGGTCGGTGGCCACCCTCCTCTGCGCCCCTCAGGGGTTTTTAAGGGATTTTGCAGAATTTTTGGAGAGATTTGAGGAGTGTATTTTGGGGTGTTTTTTTTTTTTTAGTATTTTGAGGCCGGGAATGGCCACAGGCAGCGGAGGCTCCGCTGAGAAGGGGAGGGGCAGGGCGGGCAGGGGCGGAGGAGGCGAGGGGAGGAGGGAGGAGGGGAGGAGGGGGAGGGAGGGGAGGGCGGGGATGAGCGAATTTAGGGCGAAAATGGGGATTTTGGGGTAAAAATGGGGATTTTGGGGTGAAAATGGGGATTTTTGGGGTGAAAATGGGGATTTTGGGGTGAGATCGGGGAATTTTGGGGGGTGAAAATGGGATTTTTGGGGGTGAAAATGGGGATTTTTGGGGTGTGGATGTGGGATTTGGGGTGAGATCGGGGGATTTTGGGGTGAAAATGTGGGAGTTCGGGATGAAAATGGGAATTTTGGGGTGAAAATGGGGATTTTTGGGGTGAAAATGGGAATTTTGGGTGAAAATGGGGATTTTTGGGGTATAAATGGGAATTTTTGGGGTGAAAATGGGGATTTTGGGGTGAAAATGGGAATTTTGGGGTGAAAATGGGAATTTTTGGGGTGAAAATGGAGGATTTTGGGGTGAAAATGGGGGATTTTGGGGTGCGGGAGGGAAGTTCGGGATTTCGGGGTGAGAATGGGGGATTATGGGATGTAAATCTGAGATTTTGGGGTGAAATTATATTTTTCCCCCATTCCTCTTCCTTGATATTTTCTTTTTCTTTCTCTCTCTCTTTTTTTCCTTTCTTTTTTTTTTTTTTTTTTTTTTTTTTTTTTCTTTAATCTTAAATAGAATTTCTTTTTCCTCCCTGCCCGGAGGGATTTGGAGGAATCCTGGAAAAAATCCGGGAAGCGGCGCCGGCCCCGCTCCGAGCCCGGAATTTTTGGCCCAGGGGATCAGAGCCCGCCCAGCTCCTCCTTCCCAAATTTTTATTTTTTTTTTTTTTCCATGGAAAAACCCATTTTTTTCCCTCTCTCCTGGGGATTTCCAAACTTTTTTAAATCCTTTTTTTTTTTTTTTTCTGTGGCCTCACATTCCCGGGATGCTCCAAAAAAATTCCAAAAACGAACTCGAATCCCTGAAGTTCCCAACTCCAAACCTCCCGAGATTCGGGACCAAAAAAAATGGGTGAAAAAAGCGGATTTTTTGTTATTTTGGTACAAAGGGGGAATCCAGGCCGCGATGAAACTCGGATTTTCTCCCAAATCCGCCCGAATTTTCTCCCAAATTCTTTTCCCGGGGCCGGAGGGGCCCCTCGGAGCTGCCTCCACCCCCAGGAATGTGAGGAGGAGGAGGAGGAGGAGGAGGAGGAGGAGGAGGAGGAGGGAAATGAGAGGTCACGGAGGAGGAGCCGAGAATTCGCTGACGGAATTTTGGGGAATTTGGGAAAAGCCGCTGGGTGGGGGCGGGGAGGGGGATGGGGAGACCCCAAAATCTTGGATGGGGGAGAGGGAGGAGAAATCGGCTGGAACAGCCCAGCTCCAGCTGTGATCCAGCTGTGATCCAGCTGTGATCCAGCTGTGAGGCTGCAGCGCCATCCCAGAGTTTGGCTCATCCCAATATTCGCCCCCCAATCCTGATTTTTGCCCCGTTACCCCAATATTTGATCAATTATCCCGGTATTCGCCCCATTATCCCAAAATTCCAGTATTTGCCCCAAAATCCTGATTTTATCTCATTATCCCAGTTTTGGGTCCTTTATCCCAGTTTGGGGTTCGTTATCCCAGTTTTGGGTCCATTATCCCAGTTTTGGGTTCATTATCCCAGTTTGGGGTCCTTTATCCCAGTTTGGGTCCATTATCCCAGTTTGGGGTTCATTATCCCAGTTTGGGGTTCGTTATCCCAGTTTTGGGTTCATTATCCCAGTTTGGGGTCCATTATCCCAGTTTTGGGTCCATTATCCCAGTTTTGGGTTCATTATCCCAGTTTTGGGTCCATTATCCCAGTTTTGGGTTCATTATCCCAGTTTTGGGTCCATTATCCCAGTTTGGGGTTCATTATCCCAGTTTGGGGTCCGTTATCCCAGTTTGGGGTTCATTATCCCAGTTTGGGGTTCATTATCCCAGTTTGGGGTTCATTATCCCAGTTTTGGTTCCTTTATCCCAGTTTGGGGTCCATTATCCCAGTTTGGGGTTCATTATCCCAGTTTGGGGTTCATTATCCCAGTTTGGGGTCCTTTATCCCAGTTTGGGGTCCAATATTCCAGTTTTGGGCCCAAATTCTGGGGAGTCACCATCGCTGGGTGTGTCCAAAGGAAGGATCCAGAACTGGGGGACACTGGGGGGACACTGGGGGTCACTGGGGGACACTGGGGGACACTGGGGGCACTGGGGGGCACTGGGGGACACTGGGGGTCACTTGGGGGACACTGGGGGACACCGGTGACCGCTGGGTGCCCCCTCTCTGTCCCCCTGTCCCCCTGTCCCTGTGTCCCTCTGTCCGTCTGTCCCTGCCCGGCCCAGATGGGCTGAGCTGAGCTCTCCTGATCCCAGAATTCCGAAATCCTGGAATTACAAAATCCCAGAATTCTGGGAATCCCAAAGTCCCAGAATTCCAGAATCCCAGGAACCAAAGAATCCTGAGAATCCCAGAATCCCAGAATTCCAGAATTCCAAGATCCCAGAATTAAAAAAAAATCCCAGGATCCAAAAATCCCAGAATTCCGGAACCCCAAAAATCCCAGAATTCCAAGATCCCAGAATTCCAGATTTCCAGAATTCCAGAATTCCAGAATTCCAAGATCCCCAAATTCCAGAATTCCAGAACCACAGAATTCCAGAATCCCAAAATCCCAAAATCCCAGAATCCCAGAATTCCAGAATCCCAGAATTCCAGAATTCCAAGATCCCAGAATTCCAGGAATTCCTCAGACACCTCCAGGGATGGGGGATCCAACAATCCCAGGAGGAAATTCCTGATTTTTGGGGGAACAAATTTGGGGAATTTGTGGCACCAAAAAAAAAAAAAAAAATCAAAAACCAAACCAAAAAACAACAACAAAAAAACCCCAGAAAACCAAAAAACAAAAAACAAAAAAAAAACCCCAAAAATAAAAAAAAAAAAAACCCAAAAAACCAAAAAAAACCCAAAAAAACCCCAAAAAACCCCAAAAAACAAAAAAACCCAAAAGACCCCCAAAAAACCCCAAAAACAAAAAAAACTTCCAAAAAACAAAAAAAAAACAAACAAAAAAAACCCCAAAACAAAAAAACCCCCCAAAACCCAAAAAACAAAAAACCAAAAAAGAACCAAAACAAACAAACAAACAAAACCAACAAAAAAGAAAAGAAAAGAAAAGAAAAGAAAAGAAAAGAAAAGAAAAGAAAAGAAAAAAGAAAAAAAAAAATTCCAAGATTTTTCCAAGGGGTGTTTTTGTCCCCTTGGAATATTTTTTATTCCCTTTTATTCCCTCCCCTGCTCCCCCCTAATTCCCGAAATCTCCTTGTTTTTGTCTGGGATTTTGTCTGGCTCTGGGACAGAGGCGACATCTGCCACCAGGGGGGGATTAGACACCTTGTCCCTCGACATAATTAACTGGGAGGGGACTAATTAATTCCTCTTAGTTCATTAATTCATAAATTCAATTTATTATTCAATTCATCCCCGAATAATAATTAATGATTAACCCCAAACCCCTTGAAAAAATCTGAATTTTCCTCTTTTTTTTTTCCATCAAATTCCAGGGTGTTTTCCAGCCCTATCCCATTCCCAATTCCTCCTTTCCAGAAGGGATTTTGGGATCGAAATTTGGGATTTTGGGGTCAAAATTTGGGATTTTGGGATCGAAATTTGGGATTTTGGGGTCAAAATTTGGGATTTGGGGTCGGGGAACCGCTGGCGGTCTCCTGCTGCCACCTCCCGGTCTTTTGGTTTTAAAAGAAATTTTCAAGAATTCCCGGGATTTTCCTTCCGGGAATGCGGGATGGGGCCGAGAGGAGAAAATTCCATAAAAATTGGGAGGTTTTGGGGATGGAAATGGGAATTTTGGGGCTGGAAAGGGAATTTTGGGAATGGAAGAAGGAGAATTTTGGGGCTGGAAAAGGGGGATTTGAGGGGCTGAAAGGAGGAAGATTTTGGGGCTGGAATGGGAATTTTGGGGATGGAAGGAGGAAGATTTTGGGGTCTGGAATGTGAATTTTGGGGATGGAACGAGGAGGATTTTGGGGCTGGAAGCAGAAGAAATTTGGGGCTGGAAGGGGAATTTTGGGGATGGAACGAGGTGGATTTAGGGCCTGGAAAAAAAAGGATTTTGGGTCTGGAAAGAGAAGGATTTTGGGGTCTGGAATGGGAATTTTGGGGATGGAAGGAGGAGGATTTTGGGGTCTGGAACAGGATTTTTGGGGCTGGAACGAGGGGGATTTAGGGCCTGGAAAAAACAGGATTTTGGGGTTGGAACGAGGAGGATTTTGGGGTTGGAAGCAGAAGAAATTTGGGGCTGGAACAGGATTTTTGGGGCTGGAACAAGGTGGATTTAGGGCCTGGAAAAAAAAGGATTTTGGATCTGGAAAGAGAAGGATTTTGGGGTCTGGAATGGTACTTTTGGGAATGGAATGAGGAGGATTTTGGGGCTGGAACGAGGAGGATTTTGGGGTTGGAAGCAGAAGAAATTTGGAGCTGGAACAAGGTGGATTTAGGGCCTGGAAAAAAAAGGATTTTGGGGTTGGAAGGAGGAGAAATTTGGGGCTGGAGAGGAGATTTTGGGGTTGAAAATCGCATTTTGGGGTCGGATATTCCCCCCCAAACCTCCCGGTCTGGAGCCATCGCGATGTCCCCAAGTGTCGCTGCAAAAGGAAACCAAAACCCACCAAAAAAAAAAAAAAAAAAAAAAAAAAAAAAACAAAAAACCACCTCACACCCTCCTGGGTCACTTAAAAAGAATAAAAATGAATGAAAATGAATAGAAATGAATAAAAATGAATGAAAATGAATGAATTCAAATGAATTCCGTGCCAGTTTTGCGGCTGAGCAGCGCCACCCACGCGACGTGTCCCTGTCCCACCGCAAGAGGGGTGGCCGGGGGGGGACAGGAGGAGGAGGAGGAGGAGGAGGAGGAGGAAGGGCAGAGGAGGAAGAAGCAGAAAAGTCGCCGAGTCCCCGCCGGGCCCTCGCCAGCCCCGAGGGGTCCCCGCAGCTCCGGGGGTGGCTCCGGGGGTGTCCCCGCGATGTCGCCGCCCGGGGGTCGCCGCTGTCCCCCGGCGCTGCTGGCGCTGCTGCTGGGGCTGGCCCGGAGCCGAGGTGAGATCATTTGGGAAATAAAAATTTGGGAAATAATAAATTTGGGAATTCCAGGGAAAAGCTGGAAGGGATGGGGATGGAGAAGGGGTTGGGGGGAGGGGGAATTTTTGGGTTTTCTCTCGGTTTTGTCACCCCAACCCCCAAAGCGGTGACGCGGGGCTGGTTCCCCTTCCTGGGGTTGGGCTGAAAGTCGCGACTTCCCTGTCGCGACAGCTCCGGAGCCGCCCAGCCGCCACTTTTCCCAAATTTAAACCCCTTTTCTGAACCAGCACGGCCGCGTTTTTTCAGGATTTTGGGACAGCTGCTGGTGGCGGAGAGTTTTAGGTTTATTTTATTTATTTTGTTGATTTATTTTTCCTAAACCCGGCGATTTTTGGGGTGTGGGGAGCACATTTTGGATTTGGGCAAAGTTGGGTCCTGGAGTGGGAAAACTGCGGGATTTGGGAGATGGATCCACCCCGGAGCATCCCCAGGTCCCCGGAGCATCTTCTGGCCACACCTTGATTTTTTTATTTTTTTATTTTTCGTGGCAACTCCAAGATTCGCAGAATCTCAGGATTTTTGAGGTTGGGAAAGAGCTCCGAGGTTTTTGGGGTCGATCCCACACCTGGACACCCCAAATTCCAGAAATTTCCAGTGGTGGCCACTCCAAACCTCCCCGAGACCATTCCGAGGCCTTTTCCCTTTTCCAAGAGGGATTTTCCCAAATTTTCCACCCTGGCCCAGCCCGAGGTTGTTCCCTCCTGTCCTGTCCCATTCCCTGGGATCAGATCCCAAATTTCCTCTGGAAGATCCCAAATTCCTCCTTTTCTCCAGCCTGAGCCCCCCCCCCAAATTCCCCCAGCAGAATTTTGGGATCCTCTCCCAGCCCCCCCGGCAGCAGCAGGAAAAGAGAATTCCCAAATCCTGCCGGAATTTTGGGATTTGGAGCAGCAGGAAAAGCCCCTTCCCATCAACAATCCCCTCCCCCACTCCTCCAGGGAAGGATTTTCCACCTTTCCCTGCTCCAGCTTCTGGAATTCCCAAATTTCCAGAGCCTCGGGGTGTCCCCAAACCAAATTTTGGTTCCAGAGCCGCCGGAATTTTTTGGATTTTCCAAAGGAAAAGCGGCGGCTCCGGGGGGAGGAAATTCTTGGAAAAAAAAAAAAAAAAGAAAAACCAAAAAAATGGGATTTGAATTATGGGGGTTGTGGAAAAAATTAGAAATATTTTTTTTTTGGGGGGTTTTGTGGGTTTGAGAGGCCCCAGAGCTGCCCTGACCACGCAGAGCCCCAGGAAGTGGCGGATGTTCCGTGGGTTTTATTTTGGGGGCCTTCGACATCCGGGGCTGAGAAAAGAGAAGAGAAAATTGAGAAAATTGAGAGGGGAGGGGGCAGAGGGGGGGAAATCCCGGGTTTGGGATGAGGGATGGGGGCAGAACCAGGCTGGGGGGGTGGGGAGGGAGTGGGAGATTGGGGGTGGGGAGTGGACACTTGGCCAGTTTGGGATAATGGGAAAGAATGGAAATTTTGGGATTGGGATGGGGAATGGACACAGAACCAGTTTGGGATAATGGGGAAATAATGGAATTTTTGGGATGGGGATCATAGACACAGAACCAATTTGGGATAATGGAGACAATGGAAATTTTGGGATTGAGATGAGGAATGGACACAGAACCAGTTTGGGAAAATGGGGAGAGAATGGAAATTTTGGGGTTGGAATGGGGAATGGGCACAGAACCAATTTGGGATAATGGGGAGAGAATGGAAATTTTGGGGTTGGAATGGGGAATGGGCACAGAACCAATTTGGGATAATGGGGAGAGAATGGAAATTTTGGGATGGGGATCATAAACATGGAACCAGTTTGGGATAATGGGGAGAGAATGGAAATTTTGGGATGGGGATCATAGACACAGAACCAATTTGGGATAATGGAGAGAATGGAATTTTTGGGATTGAATGAGGAATGGACACAGAACCAGTTTGGGATAATGGAGAGAATGGAACTCCTGGAATAGGGAATAGACACAGAACCAGTTTGGGATAATGGGGTGAGGGTGGAAATTTTGGGATGGGGATGGGAAACGGGCCCCTGTGGCCAGCAGTGACCGTGTCCCTGTGGGGCCGTGGGGTCCCACCCAGGGATCCCCGGCTCAGAATTCCAGGAATGCCGAGATCAGGCCGTGACTGATGGGGGATCGCTGTGCCTGGAGCCGTGGGAGCTCCCACAGGAGTGGAAGGAGATCTGCTGGATCAAAGAAGAGGATCCAAGATCCCAGTTCCGGATCCTGACGGTCACCAGGGATGGGAATGTTTCATATACCAAAGGTCCTTTCCAGGGCAGAGCCCAATTCCAGCCGGGAAATCTCTCCCTGTGCATCTCCCCCGTTAACAAAACTGACAGTGGGGTTTTCATGGCCGAGTTTGAGAGTTCCTCTGGGGATCCCTCCATTTTCCGCCGCTGCTTCCAAGTGTCCGTGTGGGGTGAGTGGCTGGGTCCTTGTGTCCCTCTGTCCCTGTGTCCCTCTGTCCCCTGTACCTGTCCTCTTGTCTCTGTCCCTCTGTCCCTCACCCTGTCCCTGTCCCCACACATCCCATCCCACAGCCGGAAGCTGAAATCCCAAATCCTGGAGCGGGATTGGGGCTGGTTCCACCTGTCCTTGTGTCACTGTGTCCCTCTGTCCCTGTGTCCGTTTGTCCCCTCTCACTGTGTCCGTCTGTCCCTCTGTCCCCTCTCACTGTGTCCGTCTGTCCCCTCTCACTGTGTCCGTCTGTCCCTCTGTCCCCTCTCACTGTGTCTGTCTGTCCCTGTCCCCCAGACGCCATCCCGGAGCCATCCCTGCAATCCCAAATCCTGCAGCGGGATCGGGGTCGGTGCCTCCTGTCCCTCTGTCCTTATCCCCTGTCCCTCTGTCCCTCTGTCCCCTGTCCCTCTGTCCCTGTGTCCGTCTGTCCCCTCTCACTGTGTCCGTCTGTCCCTGTGTCCCTGTGTCCTTCTGTCCCCTCTCACTGTGTCCGTCTGTCCCTCTGTCCCCTCTCACTGTCCGTCTGTCCCTGTGTCCCTGTGTCCCTGTGTCCCCTCTCACTCTGTCCCTCTGTCCCCTCTCACTGTGTCCGTCTGTCCCTCTGTCCCCCAGATCCCATCCCGGAGCCATCCCTGCGATCCCAAATCCTGCAGCGGGATCGGGGTCGGTGCCTCCTGTCCCTCTGTCCTTATCCCCTGTCCCTGTGTCCCTGTGTCCCTGTGTCCGTCTGTCCCCTTTCACTGTCCGTCTGTCCCTCTGTCCCCTCTCACTGTCCGTCTCTCCCTGTCCCCTCTCACTGTCCGTCTGTCCCTGTCCCCCAGATCCCATCCCAGAGCCATCCCTGCGATCCCAAATCCTGCAGCGGGATCGGGGTCGGTGCCTCCTGTCCCTGCTCTGCTCCAGCCCCGGGAACGGGAACGTCTCCATCAGCTGGGAATGTCCAGAGGCGCCCCTGGAATTCCCGGAATTCCCGGAATTCCCGAAATCCATGGAACCCCCGAAATCCACGGAACCCCCCAAATCCCCGGGATCCTGGTCCCAGTGGATCCCCGAAGATGCCGAACCCCAAATTTGTCTCTGCAATCTCAGCAGCCCCGCGGGCTGGAGAGCGGCCCCGGCCCCGCTCAGCTGCGCAGGTGAATTTTCCATGGGAATTCCAGGGAATTTCCTCCATTTTCCTTTGGAATTCCAGGGAATTTCCTCCATTTTCCTTTGGAATTCCAGGGAATTCCCTGAATTTTCCTTTGGAATTCCAGGGAATTTCCTCCATTTTCCTTTGGGAATTCCAGGGAATTTCCTCAATTTTCCTTTGGAATTCCAGGGAATTTCCTCCATTTTCCTTTGGGATTCCAGGGAATTCCCTCAGTTTTCAATTAGGGTTTATAAGTATAAATTAATTTAATTAGTTTAAGAATGTCTAATAGTTTTATTATTTAATGTATTATTATATTTATATTATTTATATTATTTATATTATTTATATTATTTATATTTATATTTATATTTATATTTATATTTATATTTATATTTATATTTATATTTATATTTATATTTATATTTATATTTATATTTATATTTATATTTATATTCATTTTTATTTTTAGATTTAGATTTACATTTATATTTACATTTACATTTATATTTATTTATATTTATATTATGTTTATTTATATTTATTAATTTTTATTTTTATTATTTATTATTTATATTTATATTTATTAATTTTTATTTTTATTATTTATATTTATATTTATATTTATATTTATATTTATAACACAAGCTCATTTTTATATCTTTAATCCTCATTAATTTCAACATTTTACAATCCCATACGAGGCAAAATGACAGATTTGGAATCCTGGAATGATTTGAGTGGGAAAAGGGAATTTAAATCCCGATTTAAGGGGTGTGAATCCCATCCAATTCCAGGATTTTTGGGAATTTTTTTCCAGGAATTCCCGGGAATTTCGGGCTCTGGGCAGGGCTGGGCGGGGCCGCGGGGCTGAGCCTGGTCCTGCTCCTGATCCTCGGGATCGGCTGGAGGAGGAGGAGGAGGAGGAAGGAGAATTCCCGGGAAGGTTTGTGGGGAATGTGGGAGAGAGAGGGATTTGGGGGGCTGTGACCCAGAAATTTGGGAATTCTGAGCCCAAAATCTGGGAATTCTGAGTCCAAAATCTGGGAATTCTGAGCCCCAAAATCTGGGAATTCTTATCCCAAACTCGTCCTTGGAACCTCAAATCTGGGAGTTCTGAGCCCCAAAATCTGGGAAATTGGAACCTCAAAATCCGGGAATTCTGAGCCCCAAAATCTGGGAATTCTTATCCCAAACTCATCCTTGGAACCTCAAAATCTGGGAATTCTGAGCCCAAAATCTGGGAATTCTGACCCCAAACTCATCTTTGGAACCTCAAAATCTGGGAGTCCTGAGCCCCAAAATCTGGGAATTTGGAACCCCAAAATCTGGGAATTCTTATCCCAAACTCGTCCTTGGAACCCCAAAATCTGGGAATTCTGAGCTCAAAATCTGGGAATTCTTAGCCCCAAAATCTGGGAATTCTTATCCCAAACTCATCCTTGGAACCTCAAAATCTGGGAGTTCTGAGCCCCAAAATCTGGGAATTTGGAACCCCAAAATCTGGGAATTTTTATCCCAAACTCGTCCTTGGAACCCCAAAATTTGGGAATTTGGAACCCCAAAATCTGGGAATTCTTATCCCAAACTCATCCTTGGAACCTCAAAATCTGGGAGTTCTGAGCCCCAAAATCTGGGAAATTGGAACCCCAAAATCTGAGAGTTCTGAGCTCAGAATCTGGGAATTCAGAGCCGAAAATCTGGGAGTTTGGAACCCCAAAATCTGGGAATTCTGACCTCAAAATCTGGGAATTTGGAACCCCAAAATCTGAGAGTTCTGAGCTCAGAATCTGGGAATTCTAAAGCCAAAATCTGGGAATTCAGAGCCGAAAATCTGGGAATTTGGAAGCCCAAAATTAGGGAGTTCTAAACTCAAAATCTGAGAATTCTGGGCCCAAAATCTGGGAATTTTGAACCTTGGAACCCCTGCCCAAAATCTGGGAATTTTGACCCAAAATCTGGGAATTTTGACCCAAAATGTGGGAATTTTGACCCAAAATGTGGGAGTTGTGACCCCACAGATCCCCCCGGAGCCCCCGCGGGACCCCCGGAGCAGCCGCTGACCGTCTACGCCGAGGTGGGAGCCAAGAACCCCGTGAGTGGCACCGGAAATCCGGGAATGCTCCAAAATCTGGGAATTCCCTGAAATCCGGGAATGTCCTACCCCAAAATCCGGGAATGTTCCAAAATCTGGGAATTCCCTGAAATCCGGGAATGTCCTACCCCGAAATCTGGGAATGTTCCTTCTCCAAAATCCGGGAATTCCCTGAAATCCGGGAATGTCCTACCCCGAAATCTGGGAATGTTCCTTCTCCAAAATCCGGGAATTCCCCGAAATCCGGGAATGTTGCACCCCAAAATCTGGGAATGTTCCAAAATCTGGGAATGTTCCTTCTCCAAATCCGGGAATGTTCCACCCCAAAATCTGGGAATGTTCCTTCTGCAAAATCCGGGAATTCCCCGAAATCCAGGAATGTCGCACCCCGAAATCCGGGAATGAACCACCCCGAAATCCAGGAATGTTCCTTCTCCAAAATTCGGGAATGTTCCTTCCCTGAAATCTGGGAATGTTCCACCCCAAAATCCGGAAATGTCCTACCCCGAAATCTAGGAATGCTCCTTCTCCAAAATCCGGGAATTCCCCGAAATCCGGGAATGTCGCACCCCGAAATCCGGGAATGTTCCTTCTCCAAAATCCGGGAATTCTCTAAAATCTGGGAATGTTCCTTCTCCAAAATCCGGGAATGCCCCACCCCGAAATCCGGGAATGAACCACCCCAAAATCCGGGAATGTCCCACCCCAAAATCTGGGAATGTTCCACCCTGAAATCCGGGAATGTTCCTTCTCCAAAATCCGGGAATGTCGCACCCCGAAATCCGGGAATGTCCCAAAATCTGGGAATGTCCCACCCCAAAATTCGGGAATGTTCCTTCCTTCACACCCCAAAATTCAGGAATGTCCCGGAATATTGGGAATCCAAATTTGATCTTTTTTAACCATTCCCTGCTATTCTATTTTATTTTATGTTATTTAATTTTATTTAATTTAATTTTATGTTATTTTCTTTTCTTTTCTTAAAATTTTATTCTATTTCATTTCATTTCATTTTATTTCAATTTATTTTGTTTAATTTTATTTCAATTAAATTTAAATTTAATTTAATTATTTTATTTTATTATTTTATTTTATATTATTTTATTATTTTATTTTATTTTATTTTATTTTATTTTATTTTATTTTATTTTATTTTATTTTATTTTATTTTATTTTATTGTATTTTATTTTATTTTATTTTATTTTATTTTTGGTTTTTTTTTGGCTGGCTTTTTTTGTTTGTTTGTTCGTTTATTTTTTAATAAATAAACAGTAAATTTTAAAATAAATAAACAGTAAAATTTGAAATTTCCATGTCCCCAGGCCAGGAGCAAGGTCCCTGAGGAAGGTGCCACCATCTACGCCGTGGTCACTCCCAGGACACTGGTAGGGTCACCCCAAGGTTTTTTTAATCGATTTTTATCCCAAAATTTGGGATTTTTTTGGGGCATCCTGAACATTTTTTTCCCTGGCAGGAGAATCGAAGGCACCGGGAGGAACCCGGGAATGTCACCGTTTACGCCACGGTCCAGAGGGTGAGAGCCCCCATTTTTGGGGACATCAAATCCTTGTCCCCAAATCTTTTAGGGACACCAAACCCATGTCATCATCAATTTTTGGGGAACACCAAATCCATGTCCCAAAATCTTTGGGATGCCAAATGTGTGTCTCAAATTTTTGGGACACCAAATCCACGTCCTCAACTTTAGGGACACCAAATCTGTGTCCCAAATTTTTGGGACACCAAATCTGGGTCCCAAATCTTTTGGAGGCACCAAATCCGTGTCCCCGAATCCGTGTTCCAAATCTTTTGGGGACACCAAATTCACATCTCAAATATTTTTGGAGACACAAAATCCATGTTCCCAAATCTTTTGGGACACCAAATCCAGGTCTCCAATTTTTGGGACACCAAATGTGTGTCCCAAATTTTTGGGATGCCGAATCCACATCCAAAATCTTTTGGAGGCATGAAATCCATGTCCCTAAATTTGTGTTTCAAATCTTTTGGGGACACCAAATCCACGTCCTCAACTTTTGGGACACCAAATGTGTGTCCCAAATTTTTGGGAACGCCGAATCCGGGTCCCAAATCTTTTGGAGGCACCAAATCCATGTCCCCAAATCTTTAGGGACACCAAATCCATGTCTCCAATTTTTGGGGACACCAAATCCAGATTCCAAATCTTTGGGGACATCAAATCCATGTCCTCAACTTTTGGGACACCAAATCCACGCCCTCAATTTTTGGGCACCAAATCCATGTCCTCAATTTTTGGGGACACCAAATCCAGATTCCAAATCTTTGGGGACACCAAATCCACGTCCTCAATTTTTGGGGACACCAAATCCATGTCCCCAAATCTTTGGGGACACCAAATCCACTTCCTCAACTTTTGGGACACCAAATCCATGTCCCCAATTTTTGGGACACCAAATCCATGTCCCCAATTTTTGGGACACCAAATCCATGCCTTCAATTTTTGGGGACACCAAATCCATGTCCCCAACACCAAATCTGTGTCCCCCGAGATTTTGGGATCATTTCTCCGCTTTTCCCAACTGTGATTTTCCCTTTTTTTTTTTTTTTTTTCCAGCCTTCCTCCATCAAGAGGAAGAGGCTGGACCGAGCTTTGGTCTCCACTGCCTACTTGGAGGTGATGGAAAAATCCTCATGGGGGTTTTTTTGGGATCCAAAAAAAATTCCCAAGAATCTCCTAAACCTGTTTTTTTTTTTTGTAGGATAACGGGCGTTACGGGCCCTTGGGTTTCCCAAATCCCAAACGTCCCTAAAATCCTGGAATTCTCCTTCCTGTGGAATTCAACTCCAGCATCCACTGGGATCCCACCTGATGGAATAGACTTATCCAGGAATTTGGGGTTTTTTTCCCCAAAATTCAACTCCCAACTGTGCCTTGGAGCGAAGATTTTGGGGTGGGAAATTCTTGGGGATGGGTGGATTTGGGATTGGGGGGAGAGGGAATTTGGGGTTTGGAAAATTTGGGAATTTTTTTTTTTTTTTTTGGCAAATACAGCTGGACTGCACAATTAACTTGTTTGGGGTTTTTTTTTTTTTTTCCTCCTAGAATTTTCCCTAAAATTCCCCTTAGAGGGAAGAATTTTCCCTAAAATCCCCAAAATTCTCTTCAGGGAATTCCTTAAATCCCACCCCCGAAACCCCCCCCCTGGACCACCCCCACCCCCTCCTCACCCCCCAAACCCCAAACCACGCCGTAATTAACCGCCCTCATTTGCATAGGGCATTAATTAACATCGCGGGGAGGTGACACTGGTGACACCGGTGACGTCATCGGTGCCATCGGACGTGTCCCCTCCCCCAGCGCCAGGGATGGAAATGGGGCAGGACCCAGCGGGGGTCGCGGGGGTTCCTTTGTCCCCTTTTTGTCCCCTTTTTGTCCCTTTTTTGTCCCTTTTGTCCTTTTTTGTCCCCCGCCCGTGGGAAATCGCTGGCGGCCGTTTGTCCCCAAGGACAAAAGAGGCCGGGCGGGGAGGAAATCCCGGCTGGAATTCCGATCCCAAAGAATCCCCGGGATTGGTTTGGGGTTCAGGAAAGAATTCCCAAAGAATTCCAGGGATTTGGGGAAAGAATTCCCAAAGAATTCCAAGGATTTGGGGAAAGAATTCCCACAGAATTCTCGGGATTATTCTGGGGTTCATGGGAAAGAATTCCCAGGATTGTTTTGGGGTTTGGGGAAAGAATTTCTGGGATTGTTTTAGGGTTCAGATAAAGAATTCCCACAGAATTCCAGGGATTTGGGGAAAGAATTCCCACAGAATTCCAGGGATTATTCTGGGGTTCATGGGAAAGAATTCTCAGGATTGGTTTGGGGTTCAGGGAAAGAATTCCTAAAGAATTCCAAGGATTGGGGAAAGAATTCCCACAGAATTCCAGGGATTTGGGGAAAGAATTCCCAGAGAATTCCCGGGATTATTCTGGGGTTCATGGGAAACAATTCCCAGGATTGGTTTGGGGTTCAGGGAAAGAATTCCCACAGAATTCCCGGGATTATTCTGGGGTTCATGGGAAAGAATTCCCAGGATTGTTTTGGGGTTTGGGGAAAGAATTTCTGGGATTGGTTTGGGGTTCAGGGAAAGAATTCCCACAGAATTCCAGGGATTTGGGGAAAGAATTCCCACAGAATTCCAAGGATTTGGGGAAAGAATTCCCAGAGAATTCCCAGGATTGCTATGGGGTTCAGGGGAAAGAATTCCTGGGATTATTTTGGGGTTCAGGGAAAGAATTCCCAAAGAATTCCAGGGATTTGGGGAAAGAATTCCCACAGAATTCCAGGAATTCCCTCCAGGGATGGGGATCCAACCCTCCCTGATCTCCTGAACGCTTCCCAACCCTTTTTCCATGGAAAAATCATCCCAAAAATCCAACCCTGGCCCAGCTCGAGGCCGTTCCCTCCTGTCCTGTCCCATTCCCTGGGATCAGATCCCAAATTTCCCCTGGAAAATCCCAAAATTCCCCCTGGATCCCCCTTTTCTCCAGGATTCTCCATTCCCTGCACATTCCCAGCAGGACAATCCCTGGAATTGCATCCCTGCATCCTCCCATTATCCCAAATTTGGGAATCCTGGAGCCTTTTCCTTTGGGAATTCCAAAGGACAAAACTCCACCAGGAAAATCCCTCAGGCTTAATTGGGGTGCTAATTACACCCTGCTAATTAACACACCCAGATCCAAATCATCCCAGCAGTGACAATCCCATCCTCTGGAAAATTCCCAGCTCTATTTACCAAACTGGGAAAAGGGAAAAATTCCAATTTTTTTTTTTTTTTAAATGTGTCTTGAGCTGCAAAGCAGGAAAATCCAGGTGATTAACGAGGTTTTATTAACGAGGGGAGCTCATTACACAAGGAGTCAGTGAACATGGAGGGAGCAGGATTCCCCTGGATTTGGGATTTACAGAGCCAGTCTCAGCTTTTCCAAGAATTTTTTTTTGGATTTTAAGGGGAGCAAAAGAATTCCAGGATTTGGGAAGAGTCACTCTTCCCCCCCTGGAAAAAAATCCAGGATAAAAGCACAGGAAAACCAGTCTGGGAATAAGGACAAAAAAAAATCCTGCTAAATGTGGGGGGAAAGCCAGGAAGAAGATGGGAATGGCCAAGGGAGGGATTGGGGTGAAAGCTGGGATGGGGGAGGGGGAATTTCCTGACTCAGCAGAATTCCTAGCGGAACTGGAGGGGGCTGATGCGCAGCCCCAGCACGTCCTTGCCAATCTCTGTCACCTGCAGGGACAAAAAAATGCATTTAGGGGTGGAAATTTGGGATTTAGGGAGGGAAATTTGGCATTTAGGGGTGGAAATTTGGGATTTAGGGATTTGGTTTGTGGCCGTTGCTCCCAAGGGTTTGGGAGAGTCCTGAGATGCTTTGGGAGGGATTTGGGTGTGAATTTGAGGGATTTGGGTGGAAATTTGAGGGGGTGTTTGAAATATTTGCATGAATATTGAAGATATTTCCATGGATATTGAAGATAGTACCACAGATATTGAAGGTATTTCCATGGAAGGACAAGATTCCCCCTCAGCCTCCTCCAGACCAAGCAGGCCCAACTCCCACAGGCCTTCCTTGTGGGAAAAACTGAGAGATTTTTGGGGGGATATTTGAGATATTTCCATGGGTGTTGAAGGTATTTCCATGGTTATTGAAAATATTTCCATGGATATTGAAAATATTTCCATGGATTGATGAAATCCTCCCTCAGCTTTCTCTAGACCAACCAGGCCCAACTCCCACAGGCCTTGCTTGTGGGAAAATCCCCAAATCCCGTCTCAGAGGAGAGATCTTTGGGGATATTGGAGATATTTCCATGCATATCTGAGATATTTCCATGGATATTTGAGATATTTCCATGGATATTTGAGATATTTCCATGGATTGATGAAATCCCCCCTCAGCTTTCTCTAGACCAACCAGGCCCAACTCCCACAGGCCTTCCATATGGGAAAAACTGGGAGATTTTTGGGGGATATTTGAGATATTTCCATGGGTGTTGAAGGTATTTCCATGGTTATTGAAAATATTTCCATGGATATTGAAAATATTTCCATGGATTGATGAAATCCTCCCTCAGCTTTCTCCAGACCAACCAGGCCCAACTCCCACAGGCCTTGCTTGTGGGAAAATCCCCAAATCCCGTCTCAGAGGAGAAATCTTTGGGGATATTGGAGATATTTCCATGCATATCTGAGATATTTCCATGGATATTTGAGATATTTCCATGGATATCTGAGATATTTCCATGGATTGATGAAATCCCCCCTCAGCTTTCTCTAGACCAACCAGGCCCAACTCCCACAGGCCTTCATGGGAAAAATGCTCCAGAGCCCAAATCCCCTCTCAGGGGAGAAATTTCCATGGATTATTTCCATGGATATTGAAAATATTTCCATGGATTGATGAAATTCTCCCTCAGCTTTCTCCAGACCAACCAGGCCCAACTCCCACAGGCCTTCCTTGTGGGAATCCCCTCGGCAAACACAAAATGTCCGTCCTGAGACAGCAGTGACCCCTCAAACACCCCCAAACCTGAACTCCCCCAGCCCCTGAGGACAGCACTGACCCCTCAAACACCCCCAAACCTGAACTCCCCCAGCCCCTGAGGACAGCAGTGACCCCTCAAACACCCTCAAACCTGAACTCCCCAGCCCCTGAGACAGCCTGACCCCTCAAACACTTCCCAGCCCCTGAGACAGCACTGACCCTCAAACACCCCTCAAACCACTCCTCCAGCCCCTGAGGACAGCAGTGAACTCAAACACCCCCAAACCTGAACTCCTCCAGCACCTGAGGACAGCACTGACCCTCAAACACCCCCAAACCTGAACTCCCCCAGCCCCTGAGACAGCAGTGACCCCTCAAACACCCCCAAACCTGAACTCCCCCCCCAGCCCCTGAGCAAACACCCCCAAACCTGAACAGCCCCTGAGACAGACCCCCTCAAACACCCCCAAACCTGAACTCCCCAGCCCCTGAGACAGCAGTGACCCCTCAAACACCCCCAAACCTGAACTCCTCCAGCCCCTGAGGACAGCACTGACCCCTCAAACACCCCCAAACCTGAACTCCCCCAGCCCCTGAGACAGCAGTGACCCCTCAAACACCCCCAAGGCCGAGCTCTCTCAGCCCCTGAGACAGCAGTGACCCCTCAAACACCCCCAGGCCTGAACTCCCCCAGCCCCTGAGACAGCAGTGACCCCTCAAACACCCCCAAACCTGAACTCCCCCAGCCCCTGAGACAGCAGTGACCCCTCAAACACCCCCAAACCTGAACTCCCCCAGCCCCTGAGACAGCACTGACCCCTCAAACACCCCAAACCTGAACTCTTCCATCCCCTGAGACAGCAGTGACCCCTCAAACACCCCCAGGCCTGAACTCCCCCAGCCCCTGAGACAGCACCGACCCCTCAAACACCCCCAAGCCTGAACTCCCCCAGCCCCTGAGACAGCAGTGACCCCTCAAACACCCCCAAACCTGAACTCCCCCAGCCCCTGAGACAGCAGTGACCCCTCAAACACCCCCAAACCTGAGCTCCCCCAGCCCCTGAGATAGCACCGACCCCTCAAACACCCCCAAACCTGAACTCCTCCAGCCCCTGAGACAGCAGTGACCCCTCAAACACCCCAAACCTGAACTCCTCCAGCCCCTGAGACAGCAGTGACCCCTCAAACACCCCCAAACCTGAGCTCCCCCAGCCCCTGAGATAGCACCGACCCCTCAAACACCCCCAAACCTGAACTCCTCCAGCCCCTGAGACAGCAGTGACCCCTCAAACACCCCCAAACCTGAACTCCCCAGCCCCTGAGACAGCACTGACCCCTCAAACACCCCCAAACCTGAGCTCCCTCAGCCCCTGAGGACAGCAGTGACCCCTCAAACACCCCCAAACCTGAACTCCCCCAGCCCCTGAGACAGCAGTGACCCCTCAAACACCCCCAAGGCCAAACTCCCCCATCCCTGGGATGGAGCTGCCAGCAGGACGCTGTCCCCTCACCGTGGTGACGCGGCAGATCTGGCCCCGGAACTCGGGGCTGTAGCAGGCGCCGCTGAGGGGGCAGCGCTCCAGGGCCTTGCCGCGGTAGATGGGGCGGAAGGAGGCGGCGCAGATGTCGAAGGGGTTGTGCTGGTCGTAGTTGAGCTGGTGGCTGTCGATGGGGTTCTTCTCGCACGCCGCCAGGATCTTCCGCGTCTGCAAACGGCACCGCCCTCAGCGCGGGGACACCCCCAAAAATTGTGGGGGCAGAGTGGGGGTTTGGGGATGGGGACACCCTGAAAATTGTGGGGGCAGAGTGGGGGTTTGGGGACAGGGACACCCTGAAAATTGTGGGGGCAGAGTGGGGGTTTGGGGATGGGACACCCAAAAAGTGGGGTTTCACCCTGAAAATTTGGGGGCAGGTTTGGGGATGGGGACACCCCCAAAAATTGTGGGGGCAGAGTGGGGGTTGGGGACAGGGACACCCCAAAAAAGGGTCACAGCTTGGGTTTGGGGACAGGGATATTGGGGCCCTTGCCTTCTGGGTTTGGGGACGGGGCCACTTGGGGACAGGAACATCCGGGAACAGGAACGTTTGGGGACAGGAACATTTGGGGACAGGGCAATTTGGGGACAGGAACACTTGGGGACAGGAACATTTGGGGACAAGAACATTTGGGGACAAGGACATCTGAGGACAGGAACATCTGGAAAAAGGAACATTTGGGGACAGGAACATTTGGGGACAGGAACATTTGGGAACAGGAACATTTGGGAACAGGAACATTTGGGGACAGCAACATTTGGGGACAGGGCCATTTAGGGACAGGACCATTTGGGGTCTCACCTGCTGGGTTTGGGGACAGGGCCATTTGGGGACAGGAACATTTGGGGACAGGACCATTTGGGGACAAGGCCATTTGGAGACAGGACCATTTGGGGTCTCACCTGGGGACAGGGCCATTTGGGGACAGGGCCATTTGGGGACAGGAACATTTGGGGACAGGACCATTTGGGGTCTCACCTGCTGGGCCACCTCGGGCTTGGGGCCGAGCTCGAGCAGGCGCCGGGCGAAGGTGGCGGCGCTTTTGAAGTTCTTGAGTTTGAAGAAGAGGTTGAGGGCGGTGCGGAGCACCAGGATCATGTGCACGGGCTGCAGGTTGGAGTGTGTGAAGTAGGCGGCCATCTGCCAGGGAAAGGAGGCAAAATTGGCATTAAATCCTTGGCAATAAAGGGAATTATGATAGGGAATCCCTCGGCTCCAGGCAGCCTCTGTTGTGTTTGTGTTGAAGGGAGAATTCCAAATTTCCCGTGATTTTTTTTCCACCTCAGGAATCTCACATTTCTCCCTTCAGGAATTCCCTCATTTCCCTCTCAGGAATTCCACATTTTCCACCTCAGGAATTCCCACATTTTCCACCTCAGGAATTCCCACATTTTCCCCTCAGGAATTCTACATTTTCCACCTCAGGAATTTCCATATTTTCCCCCTCAGAAATCCCACATTTTCCACCTCAGGAATTCCCACATTTTCCCCTTAGGAATTTCCATATTTTCCCCCTCAGAAATCCCACATTTTCCCCTCAGTAATTCCCCCATTTCCCTCTCAGGAATTCCACATTTTCCACCTCAGGAATTTTCATATTTTCCCCTCAGAAATCCTACCTTTTTCCCCCTCAGTAATTCCCACATTTCCCTCTCAGGAACTCCACATTTTCCACCTCATGAATTCCCACATTTCCCCCTCAGTAATTCCCTGTTTTCCTCCTCAGTAATCCCATGTTTTCCCCCTCAGTAATTCCATGTTTTTCCCCTCAGGCCCCCCTCACCTCACAGATCCTCTTCTGCTGCTCCAGCGTCTCCTTGGGCAGCTTCTTCCTCTCGATCTCCATGGACAATCCCACGATGTATTCCCGGCAAATGGCGACCAACTGCTGCGCCTTTGGGTCAAAGCCAGGCTCAAACCCTTCCCTGGCGACACCCCGCCATCGGGATTCCCACATTTCCCCCTCAGGAATTCCGTGTTTTCCAGGGCAGGATTCCCACATTCTCTCCTCTGGAATTCCTATGTTTTTCCCCTCAGGAATTTCATGTTTTCTAGAGCAGGATTCCCGCATTTTCCCCTCAGAAATCCCACACTGCCCCTCCTCAGAAATTCCGCATTTCCCCCTCGGTAATCTCACGTCATCCCCATCAGAATTCCCACATTCTCCCTTCAGACTTCCCACATTTCCCCCTCAAGAACTCCCACATTTTCCCCTCAGAATTCCGACATATCCCCCTCAACAATCCCGGATTTCTCCCTTCAGGAACTCCCACATTCTCCCCTCAGAATTCCCACATTCCCCCCTCAGAATTCCCACATTTCCCCCTCAGCATTCCCACATTCCCCCCTCAGAATTCCCATATTTCTCCCTCAGTAACCCCACACTGTCCCCCTCAGAAATCTCAGAAATTCCCCCCTCAGGAATCCCACATTTCCCCCTCAGCACTCTCAGATTTCTCCCCTCAGGAACTCCCACACTTTTCCCTCAGCATTCCCACATTCTCCCCTCAGAATTCCCACATTATCCTCTCAGAATTCCCACATTATCCCCTCAGAATTCCCACATTATCCCCTTACGATTCCCACATTTCCCCCTCAGCATTCCCACATTCCCCCCTCCGAATTCCCACATTTCCCCTTCACCAATCCCAGATTTCCCCCCTCAGAATTCCCACAGTTTTTCCTCAGAAATTCCCACATTTCCCCCTCACCAATCCCACATTTCCCCCCTCAGGAATCCCACATTTTTCCCTCAGCAATTCCCACATTTCCCCCTCAGCAATCCCGCCGCCCTCACCTCAGCGATCTCCTGCTTGTTGTCCACCACCAGCAGGGGGACGCTGAGCAGGATGAGCCGGAATTTCTCCACGGCCTCCTCGAACTTGCCGGCCGTGGTGAGCTGGTAGCAGAGCTGCAGCCGCTGGATCAGATCGTTCAGCTTCAGCCCCACGGCCGGCAGCGCGTTCTTCAGCCCGGCCTCCTTCCTGCCGCCCAAAATTTGGGGTTTAGGGATCGGGGCAGAGCGAGGGTTGTGTGGGCCCCTCTTTCCTGGCATCCCCAAAATTTGGGGTTTAGGGATCGGGGCAGAGCGAGGGTTGTGTGGCCCCTCTTTCCTGCCATCCCAAAATTTGGGGTTTAGGGATGGGTGGGATGAGGGGAGAGTGCGGGCTGTGGGCCCTCTCTCTCCTGGCATCTCCAAAATTTGGGGTTTAGGGATCGGGCAGAGCGAGGGTTGTGTGCTCCCCTCTTTCCTGGCAGCCCAAAATTTGGGGTTTAGGGATCGGGGCAGAGCGAGGGTTGTGTGGCCCCGTCTCTCCTGGCATCCCCAAAATTTGGGGTTTAGGGATCGGGGCAGAGCGAGGGTTGTGTGGCCCCTCTTTCCTGCCATCTCAAAATTTGGGATTTATGGATCAGGGGAGAGTGGGTTGTGTGTCTTCCTTGGCATCTCAAAATTTGGGATTTATGGATCGGGGGAGAGTGGGTTGTGTGTCTTTCTTGGCATCCCAAAATTTGGGGTTTAGGGATCGGGGCAGAGCGAGGGTTGTGTGGCCCTTCTTTCCTGGCCGCCCAAAATTTGGGGTTTAGGGATCGGGCAGAGCGAGGGTTGTGTGGCCCCTCTTTCCTGGCATCCCAAAATTTGGGGTTTAGGGATCAGGCAGAGCGAGGGGAGAGTGCGGGCTGTGGGCCCTCTCTCTCCTGGCATCTCCAAAATTTGGGGTTTAGGGATCGGGGCAGAGCGAGGGTTGTCTGGTCCCTCTTTCCTGCCATCTCAAAATTTGGCATTTATGGATCAGGGGAGAGTGGGCTGTGTGTCTTTCTTGGCATCCCAAAATTTGGGGTTTAGGGATCGGGGCAGAGCGAGGGTTGTGTGCTCCCCTCTTTCCTGGCAGCCCAAAATTTGGGGTTTAGGGATCGGGCAGAGCGAGGGTTGTGTGGTCCCTCTTTCCTGGCATCCCCAAAATTTGGGGTTTAGGGATCGGGCAGAGCGAGGGTTGTGTGGTCCCCTCCTTCCTGTGGCCCAAAATTTGGGGTTTAGGGATGGGTGGGATGAGGGGAGAGTGCGGGCTGTGGGCCCCGTCTCTCCTGGCATCTCAAAATTTGGGGTTTAGGGATCGGGGCAGAGCGAGGGTTGTGTGGTCCCTCTTTCCTGGCATCCCCAAAATTTGGGGTTTAGGGATAGGGGCAGAGCGAGGGTTGTGTGGTCCCCTCCTTCCTGTGGCCCAAAATTTGGGGTTTAGGGATGGGTGGGATGAGGGGAGAGTGCGGGGTGTGGGCCCCGTCTCTCCTGGCATCTCCAAAATTTGGGGTTTGGGGATCGGGGCAGAGCGAGGGTTGTGTGGTCCCTTCTTTCCCGGCATCCCAAAATTTGGGGTTTAGGGATGGGTGGGATGAGGGGAGAGGGCTGTGGGCCCTCTCTCTCCTGCCATCCCAAAATTTGGGATTTATGGATCAGGGGAGAGTGGGTTGGGTGTCTTTCCTGCCATCCCAAAATTTGGGATTTAGAGAGGGGAGAGCAGGGATTGTGGGCCCCTTCCTTCCTACCATCTAAAAATTTGGGATTTAGGGATCAGGGGGATGAGGAGAGAGCGAGGGTTGTGTGGGCCTGGTGAGGCTGGGATGGAATTCCAGGAGTAGCAAGGCCAGAGCTCCCAATTCCTGGGAATTCCCTCCAGGGATGGGAATGCACCTCCCTGAGTCTCTTCCAATGCTTCCCAACCCATTTTCCATTAAAAAATCATCCCAAATATCCAACCTTAACCTCTCCTGCTGCAACTTGAGGAGTTCCCTCTTGTCCTGTCCCAGATCCCAAATCCCCTCTGAAAAATCCCAAAATTCCCCCCAGATCCCCCTTTTCTCCAGTGTGAGCTCCCTCAGGATTCTCCATTCCTTTTCCAGCTGCTCCAGCTCTGTTCCCTGAACTCTCCCCACTCATCCCATGAGGATCCAGCCCTGCACATTCCCTGCATTTTGCCCCAAACCCATCAGTGCCCCCCACAATTCCCAGCTCTCCCCACAAACTGGGAATTCCAGCTCCTCCCCATCCCTGGAGGGGATCCCCAAGGAATTCCTGGATGTAGCTCTGGGTGTCCAGACAGGAATCAACCACAGCTCATTCCCAGCCTCCTAAATCTGGGATTTCTCCTGGGAAGGGAATTCCCAGGAGCTGGAAAACCCCTGGAATGTGGATCCCAGTGCTCACCAGTTTCGGTGTGGGAATCCATACAAGGCAGGGAGGCTGGGAAGGGCCTGGAATGTCGTCCTGCCTCTGGAAAAGGTCTGCATGAAGAGCTGCTTGTAGGGGCCAAAGTTGGTCACTCCCACCTGGTCATGGAGCAGCTGAGGGGGAAAAAAAAAAAAAAAAAAAAAAAAAAATCATGGATTGGGAAAACCTGGATCAGGCAGTGCCGAGGCCTCGCTTTGGGTCAAATCCATGGAAAATGGGGGTGGGATATTCCCAAACGGACTCACAGCCAGGATTTGGGGTGGAGTGGGTAAAATAGGGGGGAAAGGAGGAGTTTTTCCAGCCAAAATTCCATGGAGAACTCACCCTCATGGCTGTCTCGAAGGATCCTGCCAGGATGTGATCCACGGGCAGCTGGGAGTTGTTGCACCACACCTGGAAAAGAGGGAAGGGGAAGAATCCAAGTGGGATTAGGATGGGCAGAGTTCCTGCAATGGAATTCCCTCATTGGGCTCACAAATACTAAAAAAAAAAAAAAAAAAAAAAAAAAAAAGGAGGAAATTCCTGGTTTTCTGAGGAAATACAGGGTTTTACCTGGGCTGGGCTGGTGCCTTTGGTGGGGGGCACGAAGAATCCGTCCTCAGCTGCTCCTGCAGGGGCCAGCAGGGACATCCTGAGGGCAAACCCCGGAATTCCAGCTGAAATCCCAGCTGGATGATCCCACAGAACATTCCCTGCTTCCCCAAATTCCCAAGGAATCGATGCTGGGGTGCCCCAGGATTGTCCTACCAGCTCGGGGGGAAGATCCAAATCTTCTTCCACTTCCCATCCTCCTCCTCCTTCCTCCTGCCCTTTTCCTGCTCCTTCCTCTCCGAATCCTTCCCCGGCGTCCACGAATCCGTCTGCAGGGAGCAGGGAATGCCAGGGGGGGATCCCAGGGATCCCAGGGATCCCAGGGAATGCCAGGGGGATCCCAGGGAATGCCAGGGGGATCCCAGGGAGCACAGGGAATGCCAGGGGGATCCCAGGGAATGCCAGGGGGATCCCAGGAATGCCACGGGGATCCCAGGGAATGCCAGGGGGATCCCAGGGAATGCCAGGGAATGCCACGGGATCCCAGGGAATGCCAGGGGGATCCCAGGGAATGCCAGGGAATGCCAGGGGGATCCCAGAGATCCCAGGGAATGCCAGGGGGATCCCAGGGAATGCCAGGGGATCCCAGGGGGATCCCAGGGAATGCCAGGGGGATCCCAGGGAATGCCAGGGGGATCCCAGGGAGCCCAGGGAATGCCAGGGGGATCCCAGGGAATGGTTTTTCCAAGGGGAATTCCGGGATTTTCCCACCTTCATCCAGCTGCAGCTCGGCGTCCTCGCCCCAGCCCTCGGCGCCCACCGTGTCCATGTCGATGTCGGCGGCCAGGGCTCCTCCTTTCCCTAAAAAAAAACCAGGGAAAACCCTTGGGAAAGAATTCCATGAGGGGAAAACCCCACCCTGCTGTTGTGCTGTTGCATCTCCTGGTGGAATTTTGTGGAATTTTGGGATTTATGAAGGTGGGGTGGGATTGATTCCCCAGCTGGAAAACCAGAATGCCCAGAATTCCCTGCAGGGATGGGGATCCAACCCTCCCTGAGCTCCTTCTGACACTTCCCAACCCTTTTTCCATGGAAAAATCATCCCAAATTTTCCACCCTGGCACAGCTTGAGGCTGTTCTCTCTTATCCTGTCCCATTCCCTGGGATCAGATCCCAAATTTCCCCTGGCAGATCCCAAAATTCCCCCTGGCTCCCCCTTTTCTCCAGGATTCTCCATTCCCTGCACATTCCCAGCAGGACAATCCCTGGATTTGCATCCCTGCATCCTCCCATTATCCCAAATTTGGGAATCCTGGAGCCTTTGCCTTTGGGAATTCCAAAGGACAAAACTCCACCAGGAAAAGCCCTCAGGCTTAATTGGGGTGCTAATTACACCCTGCTAATTAACACACCCAGATCCAAATCATCCCAGCAGTGACAATCCCATCCTCTGGAAAATTCCCAGCTGTATTTACCAAACTGGGAAAAGGGAATAAATTCCAATTTTTTTTTTTAAATGTGTCTTGAGCTGCAAAGCAGGAAAATCCAGGTGATTAACGAGGTTTTATTAACGAGGGGAGCTCATTACACAAGGAGTCAGTGAACATGGAGGGAGCAGGATTCCCCTGGATTTGGGATCCCAAAATTCCCCTTTTCTCCAGCCTGAGCCTCTCAGGATTCTCCATCCCCTTTTCCAGCCACTCATTCCCAGTCAATCCCAGTCCTGACCCCACTCCAGCTCCTTCCCCACTTTTCCACCCCCTTTTCCCCCTTCCCACAACATCCCACAGCTCGGCCATGGAAACCCCCCCACAGTGCTGATCCCAAATCCCGGGAATCCCGGGAATTCCGACCTTTCCCGGCGATGGAGCCCTCGAAGAACCCTTTGGACACGGTCAGGAGGGGCCAGTTGGTGTCCAGGGGCAGCACCGGGGCCGGGGGCTGCAGCAGCCGCGCCTCGGGATCCACGGCCGGGATCTGGGATCCACCGGGAAAACCCCGGGATGAGCCCGGAAAATCCCATCCCCAACCCTGACCCAAGGTGGGGATGCTCCTCCTCCTTCCCAAATTCCTGGAGTTTTCCCAGAGTCCTCCCATCTCCACTGGATCCTGCTGTTCCCTTCCTGAATCCCAGTTTTCCAGGAGCATCAACTCCACTGGATCCCACTGTTCCCAAATTCCAGGAGTTTTCCAGGAGGCCCATCCCCACTGGATCCCACTGTTCCCAAATTCCTGGAGTTTTCCAGGAGTTCCATCCCCACTGGATCCCACTGTTCCCAAATTCCTGGAGTTTTCCAGGAGCCCCATCCCCACTGGATCCCACTGTTCCCAAATTCCAGTTTTCCAGGAATCCCATCCCCACTGGATCCCACTGTTCCCAAATTCCTGGAGTTTTCCAGGAGCCTCATCCCCACTGGATCCCGCTGTTCCCAAATTCCAGGAGTTTTCCAGGAGCCTCATCCCCTCCTTCCTGAAATTTTCCAGTTCTCCCCGTTGGATCACACCGTTCCCTCCTTCCCAAATTCCAGGAGTTTTCCAGGATTTCCCCCATCCCCTCCTTCCCAAATTTCAGTCATTTTCCTCACTGGATCTCACTGTTTCCTTCCCAAATTCCCGGAGTTTCCCAGGCAGGATTTCTCCCAACCCCTCCCTCCCTCCTTCCCGAATTCCCGGAGTTTTCCCAGAGTTTTCCTGGAATTTTCCAGCCATTCCCACCGTCTCTTTCTCGGGATCGAAGGATTCCCGCAGGCTCTCGGCCTCCTCGTCCAGCCCGTGCGTGGCAGCTGTCAGGAATGCCAGGGACTCTGGAAAAATGGGAATCACCATGGGAATGACCGTTGGAATAATGGGAATGACCATGGAATAATGGGAATGACCATGGGAATGACCATTGGAATAATGGAAATGACCATGGGAATAATGGGAATGATCATGGGAATGACCATTGGAATAATGGGAATGACCATGGGAATAATGGGAATGACCATTGGAATGACCATTGGAATAATGGGAACAATAATGGGAATGACCATTGGAATAATGGGAATGACCATGGGAATAATGGGAATGACCATTGGAATGACCATTGGAATAATGGGAATGACCATGGGAATAATGGGAATGACCATGGGAATGACCATTGGAATAATGGGAACAATAATGGGAATGACCATTGGAATAATGGGAATGACCATGGGAATAATGGGAATGACCACTGGAATGACCATTGGAATAATGGGAATGACCATGGGAATAGCTATGGGAAAAAACATGGGAATGACAGGAATGACCATTGGAATAACGGGAATAACCACTGGAACAATTAGAAATAATGGGAACCATAAGAATAATGGGAATTCCCGTTGGGAATGACTCCCGTGCTCCGAATTTTCGCTGGAGTGACTCGGTGCTCGAATTCTCGCTGGGAATGGCTCTAGTGCCCGGAATTCCCGCTGGGAATGCAATTCTGGGGCAGAATTCTACCGGGAATGACTCTCAGTGCCCGGAATTCCCATTGGGAATGACTCCCGTGCCCGAATTCTGTTGGGAATGACTCGGTGTCTGGAATTCCCGCCCGGGAATGACCCGGTGCCCGGAATTCCTGTTGGGAATGACTCTTGGTGCCCGGAATTCCCACTGGGAATGACTCCTGGCGCCCGGAATTCCCGCTGGGAATGACTCCTGGGGCAGAATTCCCGTTGGGAATGACTCCTGGGGCGGAATTCCCGTTGGGAAAGGACTCTGGTGCTCCGAATTTCGCTGGGAGTGACTCCCGGTGTTCGGAATTCCCATTGGGAATGACTCTCGGTGCCCGGAATTCCCATCGGGAATGACTCCCGGGGCAGAATTCCCATTGGGAATGACTCTTGGTGCCTGGAATTCCCATTGGGAATGGCTCCCGGTGCCCAGAATTCCCACTGGGAGTGACTCTCAGTGCCCGGAATTCCCGTCGGGAATGACTCCCGGTGCCTGGAATTCCCGTCGGGAATGACTCCTGGGGCAGAATTCCCATTGGGAATGAGTCCTGGGGCAGAATTCCCATCAGGAATGACCCCGGTGCCCGGAATTCCGGCTGGGCTGGCAGTGACTCACTCTGGCCGCAGCTGCGCAGGATCCGCACCCTCTCGGCCACGTCGCCCAGGTACAGCGCGTTCTGGTAGTGCCCGCTCATGTCCTTCCGGATCTCCGCTGCGCCGGGGAACACCCGGAATTACCCACAATTCCCTGGGATTACCCACAGTGCCCGGGAATTACCCACAGTGCCCGGGAATTACCCACAGTGCCCAGGAATTACCCACAGTGCCCGGGGAATTACCCACGATTCCCTGGGATTACCCACAGTGCCCGGGGGAATTACCCACGATTCCTGAGATTACCCACAACTCCAGGGAATTACCCACAATTCCCGGGAATTACCCACAGTTCCCAGGAATTACCCACAGTGCCCGGGAATTACCCACAGTGCCCGGGAATTACCCACAATTCCCAGGAGTCAGCCGCCATTCCCGGGAATGACCCACAGTTCCCGGGAATTACCCACAGTTCCCAGGAATTACCCACAATTCCCAGGAATCAGCCACCGTTCCCGGGAATGACCCACAATTCCCGGGAATTACCCACAATTCTCAGGAATCAGCTGCCATTCCCAGGAATTACCCAAAATTCCCTAAGATTACTCACAATTCCCTAGGAATTACCCACAATTCCCTGGGATTACCCACAATTCCTGAGATTACACACAATTCCCAGGAATGACCCACAATTCCCAGGGATTACCCGAAATTTGTTAAGATTACCCACAATTCCCTAGGAATTACCCACAATTCCCCGGGATTGCCCACAATTCCCTGGGAATTACCCACAATTCTCTGGGATTACCCACAATCCCTGGGAATTACCCACAATTCTCTGGGAATTACCCACAATTCTCTGGGAATTACCCACAATTCCTGGAATCACCCACAATTCCTGGAATTACCCACCATTCCCTGGGAATTACCCACCATTCCCTGGGAATTCCCCACAATTCCCTGGGAATTCCCCGCCATTCCCAGCCGCGATTCCCGCCGGGAATGCCGGCACTCACCGATCTTCATCATCTTGCGCAGCTTCTCCAGGTTGCCGGTGATGAGGTAGAGGAAGGAGAGGCGGTCGAAGTTCTTGGTGCGCTGGTAGCACATCTCCACCACCTGGTGGTTCCCCTGCAGCAGCGCCACCTCGCCCAGCTTCTCCCAGCAGCCCTTGTCGTCCAGGGCCTTGGCTGCTTCCAGGGCAATCTATCCCAGAATTTCCAGGATTAGAGGAATTGGGAATGGGGAGAGGGATTCTGGGAATTGGGATTGGGGATTCTGGGATTGGGGATTGCAGCAGCGCCACCTCGCCCAGCTTCTCCCAGCAGCCCTTGTCGTCCAGGGCCTTGGCTGCTTCCAGGGCGATCTATCCCAAGGGAATTATGGAATTCTGGGGTTAGAGGGACTGGGAATTGGGGATTCTGGAATTCTGGGATTGGGGATTCTGGGATTCTGGGATTGGGGATTGCAGCAGTGCCACCTCGCCCAGCTTCTCCCAGCAGCCCTTGTCGTCCAGGGCCTTGGCTGCTTCCAGGGCAATCTATCCCAGAGAATTCCAGGATTAGAGGAATTGGGAATGGGGACAGGGGATTCTGGAATTTTGGGATTCTGGAATTCTGGGATTGGGGATTGCAGCAGTGCCACCTCGCCCAGCTTCTCCCAGCAGCCCTTGTCGTCCAGGGCCTTGGCTGCTTCCAGGGCGATCTATCCCAAGGGAATTCTGAGGTTAGAGGGATTGGGAATTGGGATTGGGGATTCTGGAATTCTGGGATTGGGGATTGCAGCAAGGCCACCTCGCCCAGCTTCTCCCAGCAGCCCTTGTCGTCCAGGGCCTTGGCTGCTTCCAGGGCGATCTATCCCAAGGAATGTCCCAAAATGTCCCAAAACATCCAAAACCAAAATTCATAAAACATCCAAAACCAAAGTTCCCAGAATGTCCCAAAACGTCCAAATCCAAACTTCCCAAAACATCCCAAAACATCCCAAAACATCCAAATCCAAACTTCCCAAAACATCCAAAACCAAACTTCCCAGAACATCCAAATCCAAACTTCCCAAAACGTCCCAAAACATCCAAAACCAAACATCCCAAAACATCCCAAACCAAACTTCCCAGAAAGTCCCAGAACACCCCAAAACAGCCCCGAATTCCCCAGAACACCCCCCGAGCCCCGGCACGGCCCCGGCTCCGCCGTCACCTCGATGTTGCCGCACTCCAGGGCCAGGCTGAAGCGCGTTTTCTCGTCCTTGACGAAGTGCAGCGCCACCTCGGGGTACCCCTTGCGCTGCAGGTACGCGATGATGGACTGCCCCACCAGCTTGGCGTTCCTCACCATGTGCAGCACCTGCGGGGCATTCCCAAAAAAACATCGGGAAAGGCTCCTCCATCCTCGGGAGAGGATCCTCCATTCTTGGAAAAAGATCTTCCATCCTTGGGAGAGGATCCTCCATTCCCGGGCAAGGCTCCTCCATCCTCTTCCGTTCTTGGAAAAAGATCTTCCATCCTCGGGAGAGATTCTTCCACCCACTATTCCCAAATTCCTCCTGCCCCTATTCCCAAATCCAAAACCCCTTGGGAAAGGCTCTTCCCATCCTTGGGAAAGGCTTTGCCAGCCCCTGTTCCCAAAATCCTCAGGAATGGCTTTTCCGCTTTTTCTCCCATTCCCGGATTTCCTGACCTCCTTGTGTTTCCTTTTGAGGAGGGTGAGTTTGAACCTGAACTCGGTGGGGTCGATGCTGAGCTCATGGAGATCACCCACGTTTCTCCACCATTCCCAACCCCATTTCTCCACCATTCCCAACCCCATTCCCAGACCCATTCTCATTCCCGATTTCCACCTCATCGCATTTCCAGCTGATGAGTCAGTTTGGAACTCGG